>JARQOD010014152.1:0-11466 GCA_033576555.1 Oophaga sylvatica
TCCTTAAGTAGGTCTTGATTATGAATTACTCCTAGGAATCTAGAGTCAGGAAGAATAGTCTTAGGAGGAGTATTGGACGTCTCTGCTGAGTAAATCCTAGAGAGTGCATCAGCCTTTCCATTGCGCGATCCTGGTCTATAAGAGATGATAAAATTAAATTGGTTTAAGAAAAGATTCCAGCGAGCCTGGCGAGGAGTCAGGCACTTAGCCGACCAGATAAACTCAAGTTACGATGGTCTGTCAGGACGACTATTTGCTGTGCAGCTCCCTGAAGAAGGTGTCTCCATTCTTTGAAGGCGCAATAATGGCCAACAACTCTCTATTGCCCACATCGTAGTTCCTCTCAGCCGAAGACAACTGCTGGGAAAAGAAGGCACAGGGATGCAAGACATTCTTCTCACCTGTTCTCTGAGAGAGTATAGCTCCAACGGCACAGTCCTGAAGCATCCACCCTATTATGAAGGCAAGCTCGGGTTGGGATGTACTAGGATAGGTGCAGTGGTAAATTTATCTTTTAGACGGGAAAATGCTTCCTGGGCTTGGGAGTCCAGGAAAACCTAGACTCTTTCCGGTAAGTTGAGTGATAGGTGACACTACCTCAGAGAAATTTCTAATGAAACGTCTATAGAAGTTGGCAAACCCGATGAAGCGCTGTACCTCCTTCACATTTCTAGGACTTGGCCAATCCTTGATGGCTTGGGTTTTGCTTCCATCCATACTAATTCCTTGTGTAGACAGTACATACCCCAGAAATTGAATTTCGGTCCTATGGAATTCACACTTTTCAAGTTTGATGTAAAGATGATTTTGTCTTAGACGTTCCAAGACCATTCTCACATGTCCATGATGTTCCTCTGTGGAGTTAGAAAAAATTAGAATATCATCCAAATAAATTACCACGAATGTATCTAGGAGATCCCTGAAGATGTCATTCACCAAGTGTTGGAAAGTGGCTGGGGCGGTACTCAGACCAAAAGGCATAACTAGATATTCAAAGTGTCCATAGCGTGACCTGAATGCAGTCTTCCATTCATCCCCAGGTCTAATACGGACTAAGTTATAGGCCCCACGAAGATCTAGTTTAGAAAAAATTTTGGCATGTCGCACTCTCTCCAATAACTCAGGATTAAAGGCAATGGATAACGTTTCTAATAGTAACCTTATTGAGTTCCCTATAGTCTACGCATGGTCTCAGAGATCCATCTTTCTTCTTTACAAAGAAGATGGTGCACCTGCAGGAGATGAAGAGGGCGTATGAAGCCCTTGCTAGATTTTCACTATGTAATCCTTTAAAGCCTTTAGCTCGGGCCCCGCCAGGGGTAGATCTTACCAAAAGGTATCTCTGCTCCAGGCAATAATTCAATTGGACAATCATATGGACGGTGAGAGGAAGCTGGTCAGCGTTCTTCTTGTCACATAAATCCACATAGTCCTGTATACAGCTGGTAGTTCAGGGACTGACATGATTCCTTTAGGAACAGAGCAAGCTGAAACTTTTGGACTCATCTGTTTCTCTGGAAAGTGTAATTCCTTGGTCTCCCAGTTAATGGTAGGATTCTGAGCCTGCAGCCATGGTAGCCCTAGAATAATGGGAAAGTGGGGAGAAGAGATAAGCATAAAGGACAGTTTCTCTTGATGATCTTTACCCATAAGAACCCTCAAAGGCTCTGTTTCCTGATCCACTGGTCCAGAGGTCAGCAGGAGCCATCCACAGTTTCCATCTGTACTGGAGTAGCCTTCTTCACTGAACGTATTCCCTGTTTCAGAGCAAAGGAGACATCCATAAAATTTCCACTTGCCCCTGAGTCGATCATAGCAGAGCTAGACACCCAAGCTGAGTCAACCCAGAGTTTGATGGAAAGAAAGCAATGAGAATTGTTTTTCTTACAACTCAGCTGGACAACCGCTGAGGAAACTTGAAAAATGCAGCGTTTACACAGTCAACGTCCTCAGAGGTAACGGAGTTTAAGTCCGAGAAATCAAGATCTGTTGCTGCAGATCTCTCTGGAGCCTGAGGCTCGGACCTGACAGATCCCCTCTCGCAACACTCACAATGAATGAGTGCTGCAGTAGTCTTACGAGAACGGCTGGGCAGTTTATAATGAAGTGCCCTGACTTACCACAATAGAAACATAGATTCTCCTTAAAACGATGTTCCTTGCGTGCATCACTAACCCGTCGTTGTAAAGAGTCTACCTGCATGGTTCAGTTCAGGTTCCCGTGTAATCCTACTCAAAGGTTCCTTAGCTGGAGAGGAAGGTAGGAAAAGGTTAGTACGATTGCTTTCGAACCATCTCTCTTGCCTGCGTTCAGTCAGACGAGTATCAATACGGATGCAGTAGTTAATAAAGTCACCTAACGCAGTGGGAGGGTCGGCACGAGCAAGTTCATCCTTAATCAGTGGAGATAACCCCTTTCGAAAAATAGATTTTTTGGCGGGAAATGTCCCAGGTGGTATCAAGGGCCCATCTCCTGAAATCCAAGGCATATTCAGCTACCGAGTGCTTACCTTGGCGCAAAGCTAACATGGCTGCTTCAGCTGTTGCACCTCGATTGGGGTCATCAAACACCTGCCCCATGGCTGAAAAAAAAATCATCAAGGTGATTCAAACAATCATCCTCAGTCTCAATCAGAGGGTTTGCCCACATAAAGCCTTGTTGGTAAGCAACATAATTATAGTAAGCACCTTAGATCGTTCATAGGAAATTGTGAAGCATGTGCAGAAAAAAAAAGATTGCATTGATTAATAAATCCCCTGAATTTCTCACGTTCACCGCCAAAACAAAAGGGGCAACTTGGGAATCCCAGCACTCGGGGCTACGGCAGGAGCCTGGACTCGCCCTCTAGAACCTCAATCCTGGCTCGCAAATCCTGGTAGTCTGTCCAACCACTTGCAAATTGTGATTATTGAGTCCTGTAGATTTGTAAAACGGGTCTTTATATTCTGCAAATCTGCAAGGATATTATCAGTCACTCCGCAAAGTTCCTTTATGCGGGCCTCCATTTTCCAGATCTTTTAAGACAGGATTACGGAAGAAGAGGAGAAAAAAAAACAATAGTGTTCACCTGTGGCAACACTGCAGAGAGAAAAAAAAATTAAGGAACTAGCTCACCTGGAATGGTTTGGCGTTAGGGGGGTTTTTTCTGTCCCCTTTTCTCGTTCTGGGCTGGGTGAAATTTTTTCCCCGGGTGCAATTTAAAATTTTTGTTGATTTGGTTTTCCTTTTAAAACTCTGGGTTTTCTGTGTTGGGAGTTTTCCCCGTGAAATTCTTCATGAAAACCACAGATAGGGTTGTAAACGTATAGACCCTTTAAATTAAAGAGCTCCTTAGTTGTTTTAAGCTCACCTTTGCTTTTGAGTTTAATATCCAATCATTTTATGTTCCTTTTTTGTTTTTTGAGTGTGTATGCAAGTCTGTGTTTTTTTTCCAGTCTGTCTTTTATGTCTAATCGTGTATTTAGCAGAGAACAGCCCATATCCCTTTTGGGGGTAATCAGAATCCTTCCCTTTGGAAAGATTACAGGGTTCAGGGACTGATAGGAGACCCGGGTTACTGGAGACTTGGACCTTAACCATTATCAAATACCCCAAGGTGAGGGATTTGTTAGGACCCCAGTTTAGGGTCAGGTTAGACCCCCGGCCTCCGTGTATGCTTTTTTATGTTGTAATTTTTGTTGTTCTGCTTTCCATATGGTACAGTCTTTCTTTAAATGACCTTTTTCTTACATCTGAAGCATTCTCTTGTCTTTTTATTATAGGGTTTTTTAAATTCTGTAGCTTTAAGAGCGTTTTCACTGTCCTTTTCAGTAGAAGAATCATTTCTTTGTTCTTTTCTTCTCTGATATTCATCTATGAGTCTGTTTTCACAAAATCTAATGTAATGTCTGTTTCAGGTCTTGTCTCTAGTGCATTTATTAAAGCTGTATACGAATCTGGTAAACTGCACAACAATATAGCTGCTATATGACTTTCTTTAATATCTTCACCAATAGATCTTAGCTGTGATATCACTTCCATCATTGAGAATATATGCTTCTGCATGTCACTGTCTGCACTTAGTCTCATACTGTAAAAGCTTTCTTAATAAAAATAACTTGTGATTTAAGCTAGGTCTCTCATATAGCTTTCTTAATGCTTCCCACATTCCTTTCCCTGTTTCTTCATTTCTTATATGTATAATTGAGCATCATCCACTATGAAGCTAAATGGTGGCTCACGCTTGTCTATTCTTCATACCCATGTCTGATTATCCTGATCAGGTCTATCTGTAGTGATTACTTCCCATAAAATCATCTTTAGACAATAACATCTCTACTTTGAACTTCCATAGCTGATAGTTCTCATCATTCAGTTCAGCTACTGTGAGTTTTAGCTTCTGTGTTATTCATCATCTTTATATAGACTTACTTGTTCAGAGAGTTGCACTGAAGATATTCTTCTGCATTTACCAGGGTCTTGCTGAGAGTTCCAGTGTCCTGGGTATCTGGTATTCTTGGTGCCTGGATTCTCTGGGTACGCTGTATCTGGGGTGACTGGGTCTGGGTGTCTGGGCCCATAACCTGTTGCACAGCTTCTGAATCCACACCTTTGCAGTAGAATCTTCACAGAAGCAGACTGCATGGGATAACAAGCTTTTATTCTAACAGTATGAGGTAAAAGAATAATGCACAGTCATTTCAGCATTGCATCAGGAAAAAAGGAACAAAATGAAAGTGAAACTACAAGTGAGACTATTTCTTATACAATACATTAAACAGAAGGAAATGTTATGCAACATCGCCATCTACTGTCAGGTCAGCATAAAGTCCTCCTTTACTTATAATAAGTCCTAATCTGTTGCATATGCCAACACCCACCACACCAACCTGACCATGGGCAGATGTTAGCTCGGAGCCCTGAAAATCCACAACAACAGGGTGATGGTCAAGGTTTCACATCATAGCCAACCACACAGAGATGCTGGGAACCCGTCAACCCCACCACCCACATACCACCAGCTGTGATTTTTTATTTTATACTTATATATTATGATTTAAACAATATATTATATTTTTTATGTATTTTTACACAATGTTGTGTAAAACAATATTTGCACTCATCTGAATGCCTACAAAGAGCATATAGTACTTAGCTGGTGGGATATGGGCTAGGGGAGAATTTATTGTTTCTTTATATCTTATAATTTATACCAATGTTTGTTATTTTTTCCCCATCCATTTAAAACATTGTTGGCTAATGCATCATTGCATTAGTCTAGTCTAAAAACCCAACCCATAAGGGGCAGATATGGTGCTCACTAGTGATAGTGAAAATTGTATGTTTTTACAAATTTATTTTACTCCATGTGTCTATTGCATATTTGCAGTAGTGTAATCTTGTGAACAAAACATATGGGTAACATAGGCCTCTTCACTATACTGTACATAGTGAACGTTTGTTATTTTCTTCACATACTATTAGTTTCTGCAATGTTTGTTCTTTGTGAAAAATTAATTTCACTCACAGTTCTCAAATGCATCTTTGCACTTGACTAATGTGATCAATCCGACATATGGGTCACATATGATCAGCACTACCCATATTGACTAATGGTTTTTGTCTTTACATACTATTATGTATAGAAAAATTTGGAATGTTGTCATGCCTTTTTTGGTACTTGTGTAAGAATGCACACTTACACTATTGTGCTGTAAATACATATACCATACGAAGCAAATATGGTAGTCACTACCTGAAGTGCCAGTTTTGCACATATAAATATATATTTTATAAAAAGTTTTTTTTTTCATAATTTGTTTGTAGTCAACCACCAACACATCTGTTATGACCATTAACACCAGACAGAAACTATGACAATTTGGGAAGTGGCATTGCTCCTCAAATCCCTGGCAATCCTCTTTACACACTTCCATCTTTGGCTCAGGCATCACCAGTTGATGAAGTCTGTCCCAGAGTTGTGAACCGGTATCACGCACAATGCCAGATATGGTGGACCCCAATCAAAACCTCTAGATGGAGTGCTGCCTAGGATATGCCAGTAGTTAGAAACCTACAAGTAACCAAATGTACAGAGAACAATCACTAACATGCGAAAGGTTTAACAAACGCACTATACATAACCATAACATGATTTAGGTCCAAACAATAAGTTCAATTCAGCCCAAGTAAACATTTCTATCATTTTAACATACACATCATTGTTCAGGTACTTCAAGGTGATATATGGGATATATTATGGGGATATTTCTGCTACAGCCTTAAGGTAAAGGGAAACTTAGTGGGAAAACACATCATCAACAGACAGTATGTAGGTGAGGAATACATACCGTAGTGTAAGGAGAAGTCGCTCCTTTGCAGAGATAGCTTTGCGCATCCTGGTATCCTGGTAGGTGATCCCAGTGAGCACAATGTCCAACAAAACATCAAAAGTGGGAATGGTCATCTGACAAAACAGGAAAAACTTGTCTGGAGAGTCCGCAGAGATGCATACAGCCGGTAAAAATGGCCTTTATTGAGGCGTTGCCTCAAATGCGGATGCACCCACATTCGCCTCCTCCTCTGCGGATCAACAATCACTGGGTAAGGCTGCCCAAAGCGGTAGGACAAAACCCAGTTGTACAACAGTCGATCAGTTGGGGTGAACGGAAGAGTGTCAGACATGTTTGCAAGCAAGCAGCAGTGCTTCAACACAAGCACAACACAAAAATGGCTTTGCTGATGATGATTTGAATGAGTTTCAGGCCTAAAAACCGTTAAATGTCCATTTGCAAGGCGGCGAGAAAAAAACACTGTACGGATGCCATACGGATGCTTACATGCACAAAATACGCAGCCGCACCCTGACAACGGATGAAATACGGATTGTTGTGCCAGCAATATTTTGGCGTATTACGCTTGTACAATACGGTCCCGTAGTTTTCTACGGTGAGTGTGACGCCGGCCATAGACCTACATTAGATGCAGAAAATCCGCAGGTAAAAAAACGCTCACAGCATTTTTAGTGCGTTTCTGAGGTGAAAATGCATAAAAACATATAATGTGCAACTACGCATGTCAATAACGAACAGTGAAATCAAAATAAAAGAAAGTTTCAAAAACAAGTCAAAACCGCAGTGCAAAAAATGTGATAAAAACACATTACAAAACGCACACAAAAGCAATGAAAAAACTAAAGTAACCTAATTTAAATAATAGGTGCAGAAATTCTGCAACATCAAAAATGCACCAAAAGCTCAATGTGGAAAAGTAGCCTAACTGTGTTTTGTAGCATTTTTCTTGTTTCTTGAGAGCTAATTTAACGTTTTGCCTGGTTTTTTTTTACATTTTTTCAGCACATATTTTTTACTGCCGTATTCCAGACATTTTTTAGCTCCATTAAACAATGACGAAACCACAGGTGTTTTATTTAAGCAAAAGTTCTGCCAAAACTCTCAAAAAGAAACCAGAGTGCCTTTCAGCCCATTGACTCGAGTTGTAAAGTATAACTTACTTCAGATTTGCCTGCAGAATTTTCTGCACAGAATATGCACCTCTTGGCAGAAAACGCAGGTAAAAATACATGCATTTTTTGATGCGTTTTTTAATGCAGATTTGTATGCGTTTTTGTAAACTAAATAAAGATATGTTATTTACCAAAAAAAAAGAATTGTGATGTCATTTTTTTGTCCAACCACCTCACACTTCATTGAAGAATAATGTTTACACAGATAGATAGATAGGTAGGCAGAGATAGATAGATAGATAGATAGATAGATAAGATAGATAGATAGATAGATAGATCTACATGTGGTGGCCAAAAGTATTGGCACCCCTGCAATTCTGTCAGATAATACTCAGTTTCTTCCTGAAAATGATTGCAACACAAATTATTGCTATTTTTATCTTCATTTAATTTGCTTCAAGGAAAAAACACATAAGAGAATAAGCAAAAATGAAATCCTTGATCATATCATACCAAAACTCCAAAAATGGGGCAGAGAAAAGTATTGGCAACCCTCAGCCTAATTAGTTGCACAACCTTTAGCCAAAATAACTGCGAACAACCTCTTCCCGTAACCATCAATGAGTTTCTTACAATGCTCTGCTGGAATTGTAGACCATTCTTCTTTGGCAAACTGCTCCAGGTCCCTGATATTTGAAGGGTGCCTTCTCCAAAACTGCCATTTGAGATCTCTCCCACAGGTTGTTCTATGGGATTCAGGTCTGGACTCATTGCGCCACCTTAGAAGTCTCCAGTGCTTCTCTCAAACCATTTATAGTGCTTTTAAAAGTGTGTTTTGGGTCATTGTCCTGCTGGAAGACCCATGACCTCTGAGGAGACCCAGCTTCTCACATTTGGCCCTACATTATGCTGCAAAATTTGTTGGTAGTCTTCAGCCTTCATAATGCCATGCACACGGTCAAGCAGTCCAGTGCCAGAGGCAGCAAGCAACCCCAAAACATCAGGAAACCTCCGCCGTGTTTGACTGTAGGGACCGTGTTCTTTTCTTTGAATGCCTCTTTTTTTCCTGTACACTCTATGTTGATGGTTTTTCCCAAAAGCTCGACTTTTGTCTCATATGACCAGAGAACATCTTCCAAAACGTTTTAGGCTTTCTCAGGTAAGTTTGGCAAACTCCAGCCTGGCTTTATTATGTCTCTGGGTAAGAAGTGGGGTCTTCCTGGTATCCTACCATACAGTCCCTTTTCATCCAGACGGATGTTGGTCGAGGTTCTTTATCCACCATCCGCACAATCTTGCGTTGAAATCTCTCGTCAATTTTTCTTTTCCTTCCACATCTAGGGAGGTTAGCCACAGTGCCATGGCTTTAAACTTCTTGATGACACTGTGCACGGAAGACACAGGAACATTCAGGTCTTTTGAGATTGGACTTGTAGCCTTGAGATTGCTCATGCTTCCTCACAATTTTGGGTTTTTCTCAAGTCCTCAGACAGTTCTTTGGTCTTTTTTCTTTTCTCCATGCTGAATGTGGTACACACAAGGACACAGAACAGAGGTTGAGTCAACTTTAATCCATGTTAACTGGCTGCAAGTGTCATTTAGTTATTGCCAACACCTGTCAGGTGCCACAGGTAAGTTACAGGTGCTGGTAGATTACACGGATTAGAGAAGCATCACATGATTTTTCAAACAGTGCCAATACTTTTGTCCACCCCCTTTTTTAGGTTTTGGTGTGGAATTATATCGAATTTGGCTTAGGTCAATTCTTTTTGTGTTTTTTTCATTGAAGACAAACTAAAATGAAGATAATAATACCAAAGAATTTGTGTTTGCAATCATTTTTCAGGAAGAAACTGAGTATTATCTGACAGAATTGCAGGGGTGCCAATACTTTTGGCCACCACTGTATCTATAAGATAGAAAAATTCTGCGTTAGCCGGGATCACACTTACTAGAAACTCGAACGAGTCTCGCACCTCAATACCCGGCACTGCCGCCGGTGGTTCGACCAAAGCGTTCAGCTGCATAGAAATACATGCAGCTGGAAGGAGGTCAAGGCTATTAACCCTTGAAATGTTTGAATTAATTTTGGTGTGTTAACCCTGCTGTTCTGTTCGTTTCAAATATACACTTGTGCTGTTCCGGTCATTTTTGGCCGGACCTAAATTAAGTTGATTTTTAGCTAATATAAGTGTTTTAATGTAATCATTTTGCTGTATAATATTGTATGTGAACCTGGCTGTTCATAAACAATTGAAAAATGGAAAGAAAAACTATTTATTTTTTTTTTTCTCTCATAACTTTTATTCGATTTTTTGTGCGTTATTCATATTGTCTCATATTTGCACATATTCTTTATCAAACTGTAAACTTCAGAACTCTGATGTCTGTATATGTCCTCTGCTCTATATAGCTGAGCTAAAAGTGAAACTGGAAAGACTAGTATGCTAATTGTCTACTGATAAGATCAAAGATTCAATTCCACTATACACTGTACTGTTCCGGTCATTTTTGACCAGACCTAATAAAGTGCAGTTCTTAGCTACTTGAAAGTTTTATTTGAATACCTGTTGCATGATTTATACTGTATGTGAACATGGTTGGTCATTATCAAATAAAAAAAATGAAATAAAAAAACTTAATTTTTCTTTATTTTGCTTTACAAAAAAGGTTACAAAATACAATACTTATTGTATTCCTGTACAGCAATTATAAAAACTTGTTGTAGTTAACAGGTATAGTTAGGCACAACAACAACAACTATAACTATAACACCAAATGAACGATAAATGAGCATTAATGAAAAAAATAAATATAATAAAGTTCAAACTATTTTTTTTTGCACTCATCGCAACAATAATTTACGTGTTTTTTGCATATATATTTCTCGCAGATGCAACAAGTAATGCTTGACTTATAGTTACATGAAGGAGGACATATGCAACAACGTTTTCTTTTCAGGCACAAAAGCTGTGCTGGTGGAGGGTGTTGGTTCAATAGTGCTGGTGGCTGTGGTTTCTGTTCCTTTTGCATCCTTCTTGATTCTTTCTACAATGTTAGCTGCAATTTCACTTTGGGGACTCGCTTTTCTCCCTGAAATATATGGTCTGATAAGGGATAGTCCCAATTCTTCAATAAAGAGTCTTCTTTATGCAGTCTATTTTTTGCCAATTGGGATCCATTTCGGTCCATAAAACGAAAGCGTTATAGGCGGACACATCCAGAATATTGTAAAAAACAATCATTGGCCAACGGTTTGATTTCTTTTACATGTATAAGAATTTATAAGTTGGTCAAGTGTGTCAACGGCGCCTTTTGTTGCATTATAATCCATTATTATTTCCGGCTTTTTGTCTTCCGATTGCTTATAACAGTGTTGTGGTGAAGTGTGCTCATAAGAACCACTTGTTTATTTATTTTTTTCGGAGTGTAAGAAACCACGGTTGTGTCTTTAGTGAAATAAAACATTTCCAATATGGAAAGAGCTAATCCATCGAATTGCCAAGAGTCGGACACGACTAAATGGATAATCATCATGAGAACCAGCTAACACATGTAAAATAAGAAAATCTTCATTTACAATATGAAATGTTGACTACTGAATTGAACTATTTCTATCTGAACAGCAGGGTAACTAACAAACAATGAAAAAATGTGCACATAGCTATACTGGAAGCTAATCCATCTGCTGTATCACAATTTTACAATGTCTGTATGTGTAAATCTGCACTGACCAAAAGTACCTAGAACATTGATAAATAGTAGTATATACAATAATTGTCCAAAATCAGATGATAACACCTTTATTTTAGTCAAAAAATGGATGGAGAGCAATATAAAAGGCTATCGGTCATTTTGACCGAACAGTACAAGTGTAAAAAAAATTTTAGCGCAAAAACTAAACACAAAAAAAAAAAATTCCCTTAGTAAGAACCCCGCAAATGAGTAGCACTGCAGGAACCACAATCTCAGAACGCATCAAAATTTTTTTAAAAAAAAATTTAAAATTTTTAAACGGAATT
>JARQOD010014153.1:0-11466 GCA_033576555.1 Oophaga sylvatica
AAGCTCTGACATTTCCCAATGTCAACAAACAATACAGCTTTTTTTTCTGTGACTAGGGGCAGCCCAGGTATTTAGCTCAACTTTTCATTTCAATAAAAATTAAAATTGAAGTGCCCAAAAAACCCCCATATACACGTGTTTAAAATTATTATCAAAAAATTGTTTAAAAAGGAAAAATTAAAAATTTTTTTGTTTGCAGTTAAACTCTTTGAGTTTTTGGTGTCAGGGTTTTTATATCACTGAACAATTGCAGCACCGTGCAAATTTAGTTTGGCAGGGTGTCCAAATGAAAAGCAAACTATTTAAGAAGGCTGCCCCAATTAAACCCCCTTAAACCCCAACCTTTTTAAGGTTAATGACCAGGCCTTTTTTACATTTCGACCACTGCTATGTGCTTATAACTCGGGAAAGTTTCAACGGATTTGGCGATTCTGAAAGTTTTCTCGTGACAATTGTACTTAGATAGGGAAAAATTTCTTCGAATAACTTTTGTTTATTTAAAAAAAAAAGGGAATAGGAAAAAAATTTGAAAATTTTGCAAATTTTCAAATTTTTAATATTTACCATTAAATCAAGAGATATGTCACAAAAAATATAAAAATAACATTTCCCACAATCTGCTTTCAAACAAAATTTTTGGAATAAAAATTTTTTTGTTGGGAATTTATAAGTGTTAAAGTTACCAGAAAATTCTCTTTTTTTTTTTCCAACAAAATTTACAAAACCATTTTTTTTAGGCCCACCTCACATTTGAATGAATTTAAAGGGGTCAATAGACAGAAAATCCCCCAAAAAGTGACACCATTCAAAAAACTCCCCCCCCTTTAAAGGGTTTCAAACCACATTCAGAATTTTATTAACCCTTAGGTACTTCACAAATTGAACAATGTGGAAGGAAAAAATAACTTTTTAACTTTTTTTCCCCAAAATTTTTTTCTTTCACCAATTTTTTTAATTTTGTCAAAAGGGGATCAGGGGAAAATGAACCAAATATTTTTTGTACAATTTCCCTAAACACCGATCCCCATGTGTGGGGGAAAAAACCCAAACTTTTGGCATGGGAGTGCTCAAAGGGGGACATCATTTAGATTTTAATGTCAAAAAAGGGGGGAACGAAGCGGACCCATGTTGCGTATGGGGTCCCCATGTCCTAAACATGGAAACCCCCCCAAATGACCCCCTTTTGGGGAAATAGACCTCCCCCAAAGGAACTACAAACTGTTTGACACTTTGAACCCCAAGGGGTTCACAAAGGTTTTAACTAAGCCGAAAAATTTTAAAAAACTATTTTTTCCCCAAAAATGATCTTTTCACCCCAAATTTTTATTTTCCAAAGATAAAAGAACCCCAAAATTATTGTGCAATTTTTCCTGATACGCTAACCCCATATGTGGGGTAAACCCCTATTTGGGCCAGGCACGCTCCGGAAGGAAGCGAGCCATTTGATTTTTTTGGGCTGAATTGAGATTGGACCCCCATGTCGCATTTGGAAGGGTCCCTGAGAGCCAAACCCAGGGGAAACCCCCAAAAATGACCCCATTTTAAAACAGACCCCCAAAGGGAACTTAAAATTTTGGGTGAAGCTTGAACCCCCAAAGTTTCACGAAGGTTATAACGTAGAGCTGAAAAATTAAAAAAATCATTTTTTTCTAAAAAAATTATCTTTTCATAACAATTTTTTTTTTTCCCCAAAGGGGTAAAATACCCAAAAGTTATTGTAAATTTTGTCCTGAGACGCTAAACCCCAAATTGGGGGGTAAACCACTTTTTGGGGGCGCAGGCAAGCTCAAAAGGGGAACACCCATTTGATTTTTTTGGCGGGAATTGAGTTTGGACCCATGTTGCATTTGGAGAGCCCTGTGACCTAAACAGGGGAAACCCCCCCCACAAGTGACCCCATTTTGGGAACAACCCCCCCCAAGGAACTTATGTAATGTGTGAAGCTTTGAACCCCCAAGGCTTCACAGAAGGTTTTATAACGAAGCCATAAAATTAAAAACTCTATATTTTTTTCCCCAAAAAATACTTCCCCCCAATTTTTATTTAAAAGGGGAACAGGACCCCAAAAGTTATTGTGAAATTTTTGCCTGATACTGATACCCATAGTGGGGGAAAACCCACATTTAAAGCAGGGCAACCGAATGAAAGCGCCTTTTTTCAAATGCAATTTTTTGAGGGAATGGTCTGCGGGTGTCATGTCACGTTTAAAGGCCCCTGAGGGCCCAAAACATAGAAACCCCCCACAATGACCCCTTTTTTGAAAACTAACCCCCCCAAGGAATTTTATCTAGATGGGGCAGCACTTTGAACCCCAAGGCTTCACAATTTTATAACTTAGACCCGTGAAAAAAAAAAAATTCATATTTTTTTCCACAAAAATACCTTTTTGCCCCCAAATTTTCATTTTATAAGGGAAAAGGGAGAAATAGGACAATTGCACACAACTTTTGGGGGTCCTGAGTACCTGAAATCCCAATGGGGGGGGGAACCCCTTTACGGCGACTTTGGGGGGCAAAAATGAACAAACCACAAAAGGTAAGAATTGTTTTATTTTTTACGCCTTTTCCCGGGTTTTTATATTAGGCGACTTTATTTTTTCGGATTTATATCCTTTTTCATGTTAGCTTCTGTCCACACTAAAAGATGTTTTTTTTTTTGGGGAAGAAATTTTTGCATCGCCGTTTTTTTAGAGCTATAATTTTTCCATATTCATCCGACAGAGTTATCTTGGCTTATTTTTTGTCCGAACGACTGTCTTTTTTATTGGTACCAATTCGGGCACATAACATTTTTTTGATCGTTCCTATTCCCCATTTTTGGGAAGCAGAATGAACAAAAAACCCCATTCAGGAATTTTTTTTTTTTTTCTCTCCGTTTCCCCGTGGGTAAAATTATAAAGCCTTTTTTCTTCGGGGCACTACGATTACACGATACCTCATTTATATATTTTTTTTTTTTTTGGCGTTTTTTTTCGCAATAAAAATTTTTATAGAAAAATAATTATTTTTGCTCAGTTTATTCCGGAGCTATAACTTTTTTATTTTTTCCCTTTAAAGAGCTGTATAGGGGCTTGTTTTTTGCGAACAAAAACGTTTTCACGAACCAGATTATTATACCGACTTTTTATCGGTGTTTTTGCATTTTTTTCCAAGGGGTATGATGATACCGTTTGGAAAAAGAATAATTTCTACTTTTTGTTTTTTTTTTACGGCTTTCACTAAAGGGTATAACTAGGGTTACGCTTTTATAGATGGTTTTTTACGGACGGGGCATACCTAACTGTGTTTTTTTTTTTTTTTTTTTTATTACATAAAAATGTGTTTTTTTTGGGGGAATTTTTTAAAATTTTTTTAAACTTTTTTAAACTTTTTTTTTTTAAAAATGCTTTTTTCCCTTTGTCCCTTAGGGGCTTTCACTTTTTTACTTTTGATTGCAGTTACAATGCATTGAAATGCCCACATTGCAATGCATTGTACCTAATGAAAGCTGCTGTGCCCAGGTCACAGGGGCTTTCCGTAGCTAGATGACACGCAGATTTTCATACAACCCCCGGGTCATAAAGGGCAGAGATCGGGCCCTGCAATACATTGCAGGCGCCGATCGAGGCAAAGGGGGACTCCCCCCCTCGCCCTCCCCCGACCCGGGCGATCGCGCTCGATCGCAGATCGGGGGTTAACAGCCAGGGCGGGGGGGGCCCCGCCCCCGCTGTAAGTGCAGGAAGCTGGGCCACTGCAGCGCTGGCCCCCTGCGCTGATCGGGCAGAAGAGGCTGAAATTTCACCCTCTTCTCCTGATCGCTTCTGTTTTTGGTCTCACTTGACTGACCAATTAAGTCCACTAGGTACCGGGGGAAATGGGTATTTCGCACCGGGAGCCCATGAAAGTCTAGGGTTTTTGTCACTGGCAGCAGACTCCCGGGCCCTGGGCTCATACAAAGGGGGGGGGAAGGTTCGTGACATGTTTTCCCAAACCATTGTTCGTCACCATTTTACTTTCTGTCTTGCGCCATCTGCCCCATCAGAAAGGGGTTTTCCACTTGCATGTTCCCCCCCTGATTCTCTCCTTTGCTTCTTAAGCAGCCACAGCTGAGCAATCAGCTTCAGATCTACCGCATGAACTGTGACCGACTCCAAACCTTGGGACCCTGTACCCAGCTTTTCCCTACGGGGGAACTCTGAACATGTGGACCTAACCCCTGCTCTTTGAAAAACCATTTGCATGGACTTACGTAACAGAAAAGAAGATCCTAAACCCGTTGTGGAGTGATTGCTGAGCTTAGATTACTCGGCCTGTTTGGCTCCTCTTCTTTTCCCTGCAAAACGGTGACTATTTTTGAAATTTGTAGAAGAAATCAAGACTTTCTATATAAAACCCGTGCTCATGTATTTTAAATCGCACCCAACACAAGACGCAAATGAACTGTACTACATCATACAAATTCTGAAGCCAAATTTAGTGTCTGCGGGGTCGGAAAGGCGTTCTGCTGAACTGGATATCGATGCCCGGGTTTGTACTTTCTGTGAGACGTGGTTTGACTTCTCAAAACCTTTCCGGGTGAGAAATTCCCCTTTAAAGTGTTTTTTTTTCTCAGGGGGAAACCACGGGAAACACTATTGTTTTTTTTTTTTTTTTTTTTTTTCCCGGCGCTGAACGGGGGATTCAGATGCCCGGGAACTTTCGTGATGAAGGGGTTGGACTTCTCACAACCTTTCCGGGTGAGCATTTTCCCAAATTTTTTTTTCTCTGCAGTTTTTTACCACGGGTAAACACTATTTTTTTTTTTTCTCCCTCCTCTTCTCCATACTCCTTCTAAAAATCTGGAAAAGGGGAGCCCCAAAAGGGAATTTTGGGGAGTGCTGAAAATCCTTTAAATTTTGCAAATATAAAACCCTTTTTTCAACCTAAGGACCTCACTAATCACAATTTGAAATTTTTGGACAGACTCCCCCAGGATTTGCGACCCGGGATTGGGGTTCAGGGGACGATTCCAGACCCCTCGTAGCCCCGAGTCTGGGATTCCCAATTTTGCCCCCTTTTCGTTTGGCGGGAACGTGAAAATTCGGGGGTTTTATTAACAATGCAACTTTTTTTTTTCTGCACATGTTTCACAATTTCCCACTGAACACCCAAAGTGCTTACTAAAATTATGTTCTTACCAAAAAGGCTTTGATGGGGCAAACCCTCTATTGAGACGAGGATGTTTTGTTTGAATCCCCTTTGATGTTTTTATTTTCACCATGGGCAGTGTTTGATGCCCCCCAATCGGGGTGCAACGCTAACACCCATGTTAGTTTGCCCAAGGTAAGCACTCGGTAGCTGAATACCCTTGATTCGGGAGGGGGGCCCTTGATCCCACCTGGGACAGTTCCCCCAAAAAATCTATTTTTCCCAAAAGGGTTATCTCCACGATTAAGGTAATTTTGCTCGGCCGACCCTCCCACTGCTTAGGTGACTTTAACTACTCATCCGATTGAAAAATCGTCTGACTGAACGCGGGCAAGAGAATGGTTCGAAAGCAATCGCACTAACGTTTTTCCTCCCTTTCCTCTCCAGCTGGGAAACCCTTTTGATAGGTACCCAAACCTAAACCCAAACCCATGCAGGAACTCTTACAACGAGGGTTTAGTGATCACGAAAGGAACATCGTTTTAGGGAGAATCTATTTTCTATTGTGGTAAGTCGGGCACTTCATTATAAACTCCCCCAGCCGTTCTCGTAAACTACTGCAAACTCATTCATTGGAGTGTTCAAAGGGGGGTCTGTCGGGTCCAGCTCGGGGCCCAAGAGATCTCAGCAACAGATTTGATTTCTGGCAAACCCGTTACTCTGAGGACTTGACTGTGAAACGCTACCATTTTTCAATTTTTTCCCCCGGGGTCCCAGCGATTTTTTAAGAAAAACAATTTTCATTTCTTTTTTTCCATCAAACTCTGGGTTGACTCAGCTTGGGTGTCTACCCATGATCGACTCAGGGGGAAGTGAAATTTTTTTGGGTGTCCCTTTGCTCGAAACAGGGATACTTCAAGGGAAAAAGGGTACTCCCTACAGAAAACTGTAGGGTCCCCCTGACCTCTGGACCATGGATCAGGAAACAGAGCCCCTTTAGGGTTTTTTTTTGGGGAAAGACATCAAGAGAAACTGCCTTTATCTTTTCTCTTCCCCCACTTTTTATTTTTAGGCTACCTGGGTGCACTCAGAATCCACATTAACTGGGAGACCAAGAATTACACTTCCAGAAAACAGATGAGTCCCAAAAATTTCACTTTCTCTGTTCCTAAAGAACCATGTCAGTCCCTGACACCGCTGTATACCAGGACATGGGGGATTTATGTGACAAGAAAAAACCCGACCACTTCCTCTCACCCCTCCCATGATTGTCCCAAATTTAATATTGCCCGAGCAGAGTCCTTTGGTAAGATCTACCCCCTGGCGGGGCCCGAGCAAACTTTAAAGGGTTACATAGACGAAAATCTACCCAAGGCTTCATACGCCCCCTTCACTCCTGCGGGGCACCCTCTTCTTTTAAAGAAGAAAATGGATCTTGAGACCATGCGTGACTAAGGAACAAAAGGTTACTTTTTAAAAACCTTATCCATTGCCTTTAATCCCTGATTTATTGGAAAAAGTTGCATCCCAAAATTTTCTCTAAACTAATTCTTCGGGGGGCCTATAACTTAGCCCCGTATTAGCCTGGGGTAAGGGAAACTGCATTCAGGTCACCAGGACATTTTTGAATACTATTATGCCTTTTGGTCGAGTACCCCCCACCACTTTCCCAACATTTGGGTGAAAGACATCTTCAGGGGCTCCCAGATACATTCGGTAATTTATTTTGGGGAAAATTCAATTTTTTCTAACCCACAAGGGAAAATCATGGAATGAAAAATGGCTTTGGGAAAGCTAAAACAAAATCATCTTTTCATCAAACTTGAAAAATGTGAATCCATAGGGCCGAAAATTTAATTTTTGGGGTATGTACTTCTACACAAAATTATATGGATGGGAAACAAAAACCCGCCATAAGGATTGGCCAAGTCCCCAGAAATGTGAAGGGTACAGTCTTCATCGGGTTTTCCCAAATTCTAAACTTTCATTAGAAATTTTCGAGGGATGTCACCTTCACCCAACTTACCCGGGAAAAAGTCTATTTCCCTGGGCCCCCAAGCCGGGAAACATTTCCCCCTAAAAGATAAAATTTTCCACTGCACCTATCTAGTACATCCCAAACCCCGACTCCTTCATAAAAGGTGGGTCTTCAACTTCCCTTGGGGCATACCCCTCAAAACAGTAGAAAAGCTTGCACCCCGGCCTTCTTTTCCCAGTTTTCTTCGCTGGAGGAAATACATTTGGGAATAGAGAGTTGTTGGCCCTTATTTCCGCCTTTTTAAAGATGGAACAAACCCTTTTCAGGTCTGCACACAAATATCGTCCTGACAGACCATCGAAACCTTTAGTTTATCAGTCGGCAAGTGCCCGACTCCTCGCCAGGGTCGCTGGAATCTTTCTTTAAAACCCAATTAATTTTATCATTTTTTATAAAACCAGGGTCGCGCAATGGAAAGGGATCACTCTCTAGGATTACCAGCAGAGCACGTCCAATTACTCCTCCTAAACTATTTTTTCCTGACTCTAGATTCCTAGAGTAATTCATAATCAAACCTATTTAAGGACATCAAGGAACATACCAGGGGATTCCTTTTTGGCAAAACCCCCAAGGACGAAAGTCTTGCTTTAAGAATGGTGTGGATTCGGGGACAACGCCTGTATATTTCCTAAACATCAATTTAGATATTCAACTCACACGATTCCAAAAAGCGGGGGGAAAGGAAATTTTAAAAACACGGAAATTTCTCCGTTTCTTTTGGTGGCCCACTTGCAGAAGGATTTTTAAACTATGTCCCTTCATTGAAGTCTTGCAAGATCAAAAAACCCGCCCTCACCAACTGGTCTGTTTCCTCTTCCCACCCCCTCCCGCCCGGGGGATCCATTTTTTATGGACTTCATTTTGAGTTACCAACCTCCAAGGGGAAAAACACCATTCTAGGGTGGTTGACCGTCTAACAAAGGGACTATTTATCCCTTGTTCGGGTTTCCCACTGCAAAACAGACATCAGATTTGAGATTAAAGATGTTTTCGCTTCATGGAGTAAAAGGATAGTTATTTCGGATCGAGGGGTGCAATTCACTTCTAGTTTTGGCAAAATTTTCTGTGCACATTGGGCATTAAAGTAAACCTTCTTTTTGCTTTTCATCCCCGACAATTTGGCAGACCAACGAACCAATCAAACCCGGAGCATTCTCCGCCTTTATCCCGCCACCTACAGGGTGATTGGGGATCACTTCCATTAGCTAGTTTTCGTATAACAACTCCAAAAGTGCCTCCCTAACAGTCTCCTTTTACTCTAACTGGGTTATCATCCAATTTTCCCACGATTTCCCATAGAAACCCTTTACCAGCAGGGGCTGAAAGAATCAGTCTTTACAGAAAATAATCTTTTAAAAGGAGAATCTGGAATGGGCTCAAAAGGACAAAAAGCAGCAGAAAAATTTTTCGAAACCTGCACCAGCTTTAAAGTAGAGACTTGGTCTGGCTGTCAACCAAAATTTAAGTTAAGGGATTCCTCGTCTAATTGGGACATAATACTTTGGGACCCAAAAAAAAACATAAATTATAAGTGCCGTTCTTTTTCGTCTTCAACCCCCAAAACTATGAGAATCCCCCTGTCTTTCATGTATCCCCACTAAAGGCTGCGACACCCAATACGTTTCCCCGGACGTTCTTTCTCCTTTCCCGACCCTTCATCGATGGTCAGGGAAAATTTGTGGGGGAAAATTTTAGATTCCATGTAAAAACATTACAAAACTGATTTAAAAAGGGAGGGCTACCCCTGGAGACAAACCCTGGAACCAGTCAAAAACGTTAATCCCTCCTTGCTCCCTCAGTTTCTCAAGGTACCCACACAACCTGGGCGAGGTCATCCGGGGGTTTTTCCCTAAGGGGGGGGTAAAGTAAGGTTCTTGGGACATGTTTTCCAAAATCAGTTTGTTCGCACCTTTTTCTTTCTGTCTTTCTGCCTATCTTCCCAGTCAAATGGGGGTTTCAGCTTCATGTTTTTCCCGCCCGATTCTCTCCTTTGCTTCTTTAACAGCCCCCGCTGAGCAATCATGCTTCAGAATCTAGCCTGCATGAACCTGTGACCTGACCCTAAAGGGGTATCCACACGAACAAATCGCTAACGGATCGCAAAAACGTCACTATTTAGAAAACCCCCGTTAGCGATTTTTGTTCAGTGCGCATCCCACCGACGACTTCCTCTGTGATCTCGCTCGTCCTGAATCGTTCCGGACCCTATTTTTCCCCGGGGCGCCCCGCTGGTAAGTATATATCGCTAGTGTGGCACCTTTTTTTAGCGATTTAGCGTACTTTGTACCGCAAAAGTCTTAAGAAATCGCTAACGGCGTAGCGCGTTAACTATATCGCAAAAAGGGGCCGACTTACGATATAGAAACAACCCGCTAGCGATCGCATTAGTATGCGCGTTATCGTGATCGCAGGGGGATTTTAGTGTGGAGTCCCTTTAAAAAGCCTTGACCCTGTACTCCAGCTTTTCCACTGAGGAACTCTGAACACTTGGGACTCTGAACCCCCTTTTTGAAAGAACCACTTTTGCATGGACTTTCTAACAAGAAAGAAGACCTACCTGTTGTGGGAGTGATTCTAGCTTAGATACTCTGGCCCGCGTTCCCTGCTTCTGGTCTGCAAAAGTGTGACTATTTTTTCCCAAATTTATGAAGGGGAAACAAACTTTCATATCAAACCTTGTCTCATTTTTTTCATCGCACCCAAGCACAAGGCCCCATATGAACTGTACAAAATACATTACAGGGGGATTTTCAGGGTTTTTTAGTTATTCGTACGCCACCTGTGGTGTCTGATCAAATTGGGCCAGCCGCTAAAAGGGTCTTCACAAAAGGGTGTTATGGGGCACTAGATGTAAGGGCCCCACGTGGACCGTCCCGGGAAATCTATGGGATGCAGGGGGTATAAATAAACAGTCCACACAAGGCAACTTTCCTACCTTTACTTGCAATTTTCAGGCAGGTCCGGGAAGCGTCGGGGGGGGAGAATGCACATTCGGGATCCCCCGACGGGTAGAGGCCCTCCTTTACTTCAAATTATGTGAGCCAAACTTGCATGAAGCGAATTTAACTCTCAATCTCCAGCTTTTCTAAATAGCTGCCAACCCCGGCTGACATTGGGCACCCTTTTTGGGTTGGTGAGAACAATCCCTCTAGCGGGGCCCTGCTAAAAGCTTTTTTCCCCCGACTCCGTTTACGACAGCGCTTGGGGCTCCCTTCTGCACCTTTTCCCAAAAAAGCCTCCGTTTCTTGTTATGGCGTGAAGCACTAGCAACGCTTCCGCCCCCCGGGGGTCCGGTAAATTTAAAGTGCAGGAACGGGACCTAAAAGCACTTTCCTGTCCTTCCCACTGCGCCCTTTCCCCCCTCTCGCTCTAACATAAGCCTTGTAGCTTTGATGGAAATGCATTTTCTCCAACTACTGACACTCTCATATCCTCCAATTCCAACGGACTGACACTGAACTGACTTCCTAAACGGGAAAGCTACGACGAACTCCTGCTGACACGTCCAAACAGAAACAACGAACTGATCTTCTCAGCAGGAAACTTGAATGACTCTCTACGTGTCCTACCTCTATACCCCGGTGGGTGGTCAAAGTGTGAGTGACGTGTTTGGGATATCAAAGCTTTTTGCGGTTTCCTTTTCCGGCATTTTCCTGGTTATGTTGCCTGACATAGCTGGGCCACACATCCCCCCCTTTGGGTTTAAAAACAGCACTCCCGGGGTGTAAAAGAAAAAAGAAAAACATTTTTGTTTTTGCATAAACACAACATTTTAACCATCCCCTCCCGGGGGGGAAGACTTCTTTAACTTTCAATTTTTACATTAGAAAAATACAAAATATCAAAAGTATCAAAAAATTCTCATAAATATAAAAAAATTTTTTTGTGGGGACCCGCACCAAAAACCTCCCACGTGGTCCCGGGGGGGCTGCAGACTTCTGACTGCAACCTCACTCTAGGCCACCAAACGGGTTTTCTTCAAGTAATTTAAGGGTTTGTGTAAAACCAAGATAAACACCCTAGTGCAAAATATTTACATTGAAAGTTTTTGGGGTGCACAGTCCCGCCACGCAGTCCATGCATAATAAAAGAAACCCCTACAAACATATCAATAGAAAACACATTTAAAACTTTTTCTTCATTAAAGTGCAAAAACTCTTTGTAAAACTTTATACATTCTCAGATGCAGTAAACCCCTTTTGGGGCTTACTAAATATTTTCTAAAACTACTCTTGATAACGAAAAGGGAACTCCTTTAGTGAACGTTCTGACCTACGTGGGTACATCAGGGATAGTAGTCTCTAGCCTATCGTTCTGCTAAAA
>JARQOD010014154.1:0-11440 GCA_033576555.1 Oophaga sylvatica
TGGGAGGCTTGGGCTTTTGGGAAAAACCCTTTTTGGCACTTCACATTTCTGGCCCAAACTTCTATGTAAAACCGGGGGGGTCTTCCCCCCTTTTTTGTCCTCAGAAATCAAGGTGGGGCCCTCTGAGAAAGGATTGGGGCCCACAAATTTATGGAAAAGGGGGGACCCTTTGGGTAAAAACCAAAAAATTCCTTTTTAAGGAAGTTTAAGCATTTTAAAAAGATAATAAAACTTAGCTTTAGCTGGAAGGGACAACGTGAAAACAGCTCTTTTTATAGGAGCGGGAAAGTCAAATCATTTTTATTTTTTTTCCCCAATTTTGGAAAAAAAAAGCCGAATTACAGCTTCTTAAAGGGGGAATCGGTCACTAGATTGCTGTATTTTCATAAAATCTGCAAGAAAAACTATCACTAGAGGACAAAAACCCTCGGGCCTTAGTCCTCCATTTAAAGGAGGCCCAACAGGATTTTGCAAAATTATTCCCCCCAACTCCCCCCCGCTTTTTGGGCATTTTCATGGTATGATTTTCCCTTCTCAACCCGGTTTTTCATTTGGTTTTTTTTTGAGTTTTTCATCATTTTTATTTTAAAAACATTCCTGCAAGGGTGAAATTTGGGTTTTCTTTTTTTTGAAGCAAACAACAATAAGGAAAAAATAACTGAAAACTAAGTGTGCATAACTTTCACCCCCTAAAGTCAGTACTTTGAAAGGCCCCTTTTGCAGCAACACAGCGGGAAGTCACTTTTTGGGTAAGTATCAGACTTTTTCCCCATCTTGCCACTGGGGTTTTTGCCCATTTCAAGGCAAAACTTTCTCCAGCTCCTTCAAATTTGATAGTTTCCCGGGGAAAACCCCAATTTGAAGTCTACCACCAAATTTTCAAAGGATTAAAGGGTTTGGGGGGTTGGGCAGGCCACCCAAAAATTTACAGGTTTCCCCTTAAATGACTTTATGTTGCTTTTGCAGTATGCTTTGGGGGGTTTTTTTTGCCCACTTCCAAAGGGGTTGGGCACACCCTTGCAGATTTGGGGCGTTTTTGGGCCCGTAAAATTTACAAACAAAACCCGGGAAACAATCCCCAAACCAACAAATAAATGAGAAACCCGAAGTATCATTCACAGGGGGGGGATTTTAACTTTTTTGTGACTTGTAATTTGGTGCACTAAATCCCTCATGTCAATTTTCCCTTTTTTTTTTCAGGTTTTTCCCCTTTAAATTCACTCAAATCAGTCAAAAATGAAGGGGAAAAACCGACAAAAATTTCTGTTTTCCCTGGCAAGGGGTGCAAAATAGGGAAAAAAAAAAAAAGGTTGTTCCACTCTTCTTTTAAAAATTTTCCAAATTTTATTTCAAAAGATTAAAAATTGCAGCTCCTAGGACCACACTTTAATGCACATGGGGACATGAGCGACGCGTTTCTAAATTTCAGCAACGATCTTTAAACAAGACAATTTGGCACCCATGGCCCCCCAGTACAACTGTAAAAATATTGCTGATCGAATGAAAAAAAAATTTGGGGTTTAAAAAAAAGGAAGTGAGTGACCGGGAAAAAAATTGTTAAGAACTTTGGGAAAAATTACTAAAACTTGAAAAGGTTAATTCCAAAGCTTTTAATGCAAAGGGATGTTTTATACAGGATACATTTTTCATGAAGGCACAATTTAACCAAATATACTCGGGTAACCAGATTTTATGAGTGTCACTTCTCTTTAGGGAATTGGGTTGGGAAAGAAAAATTTGAACCCCCCGGGGGGGGGAGACTTTAAAAGACATCACTTACCGAGAGGTATATTGGATCAATAACCTGGTACTAGATTTCCCAAAAGGGCTAAAAAAACGGAATGAAATTTATGTGTCATTAATTTGGGCAAATTCAAAGCTTTGTTAAAATAATTTTTTTACACATAATTTCAGAAATAGTGCGAAATTTTTCTCAATGTGTGCAATGCCTAAAGGGCCCCCTCTTTTGGGCCCCTTTTGCCCCCGACGGGAAAAACCCGAACCCGAAATGGGTTTTTTGTTGGGCGGGCAACACAACCCCTCTGGATGCTTTCCAGGGCTGCATTTTTTAGGTGAGTCGAGTGGGCAGGGAGGGGGCCCGCGGGGCTTTGGGGCCGGAGTTGAGAAAGGGTATTCCACTTTTCCCCGGGGGGGGCCTGGGTGAAGGGGACTTTCCCTGTTGTCTGGGGGGGGCCCCTTAAAAGAGGAGGGGGTTCCTGCTTTCAGGGGGGGGGGCGGAAAAAAAAGAAAGAGAAAACTTGGCGAAAAAGGGAGTCGTTTGGTGCCATGGGCAAAAGCAGCGTGGAGCAGGTGAGGGTTTCGCTTTTCTCTCCATCCCGAACAGAGTACCGGAGCTTGCAAAGGCTGTGCTGCAAATTGGGCCCGAAAGGGGAGGGGCTGCCGTGCTGGAGAAAACGTGTGCCCGGCAGCAACCCAGAGAGAGCCCCTGCAGAGCAGAACCTTGCAGGAAAAGCCATGCAGAGTAGAGCCCTGCAGAGCGGGGCCCTGCAGAGGGCCTTCAAACGAGCAAAGCTGAATGGGTGTTTTCAGCAGCCACAGAGAGGGTGCCCTTTGGGCCCAAAGGACCCGGCCCGCAGAATCGGAAACCCCCAAAAGGGGGAAACCCGAAAAAAAGCTGGACATGGGTGTGTGCCCCCCTGGGCCCCCCCCGGGGGGGGAACCAGGGTGCCATTTTTTCTACTGCCGTGAGTAACCCCCACACGCCCGTCCAAGAGGAAACCCCATATGAGACTGACCCTTTCACCCTGACGTTGTCAGCAGAATTTGTTTTCCTGACCCTTGTGAATTTTATACCCCAGTTAAGATAGGGAAAGGGCCCAAATTGGGGTTGCACAAAAACTGGGGCCCGGGGGGGGTTTGCCACTCGTATAGGGGGGGGGCAGTGGAGGACCGGGGAACCACCAATGCCCCCCAGGAAAAAAAGGAAAAAAAATAAATAAAAACCATTCCCGGAAAGGGACGGGGCCCACCATTGCCAGGGCTTTGGGGGGTTCGGAGCCCGGAGCCGGGGGGTTTGGCCCCTTTCCCGTTTTGGGGGTTCGGGGGGGTTTCTTTTGGGGACCCTTGGGGCCTTTTGGGGGGGGGGATAGGGGGGAAACCCTTTTCCCCCCTGGATGGAGTTTTCCCCTTTTAAATAAACCTGTTAACCCTTGGGTCTGCCCCCGTCCGGCACCCCATTTCCGGGGCCCGGGGGGCCTCATTTGGCCCTAGCCCCGGGAGGATGCAGGTTTTCCCCAACGCCAAGGGGGGCAGACCAAGGGTTTTTTGGGTTTGGTTCCCCAAGGGGCCCGTTTTTACCACTGGGGGCAATATTGGTAAAGCCCCGAGTTCCCCAGGGGCAAATGTTCAGTTATTTGGGGTTGGACTGAGCGGGTCAGGGGGGTGTGGGGGATGGACCCCATGACTCCTGCGTTGGAGGCGGAGGTTGCCGTGATGGCTCTGGATGGAGAGGCGAGGAATTACGTCATGCTACGACCCCCCCCAGGCGCGAGACACCTTTGACAAAGTACTGCAAATACTTGAGGAGACGCATGGAGACCCCATTGACTTAAGACAGTTGCGCATGTGTTTATTTACTTGTAATCAAAGAGAGGGGAGACTGTGACACAGTACATGAACATGCTACAGGAGCTAGTCATTGCAATTCTTATGAAAGATGGCATATGCATAGGATCCTCTGACATAGTGTTACGAGACCAGTTAGTGACGGGCCTGAGAGATGTGCTGCTTGGGTGGGCTTTGCGTGAGCGCCTGCGAGATAACCCGCTCATCACTTTTGCAGACATTGGGCAGAGGTGCGCATAGGTGAGCAGGACAGGGGATCGAAGCCTTGTCTCGATAGGGATGGTCCTGAGCTTCGAGGTTTCTACCCCGAACGAGGAAGAGCCAATGTGGTCTCCACGACTTGCGGCAACGAATGCTGAAAATATGGGAAGAAATTGGAAGCCTGAAGAAAGCTCTTACTGCTGCCTAAGGCCCTGTGCACACTTTGCGTTTTAGATGCGTTTCCGCTGCATTTTTTAAATGTGCGGAAATGCATCCAACCCGCAGCACAGTGCAATGTAATGTAATCCAATGTAATCCAATGGGAACCGCAGGTCTGCTGTGCACATGCTGCGGAAAAAAACGCGCTGTTTTGCAGCGCTTTATTTTCCGCAGCATGTCAATCCTTTGTGCGGAACTGCAGCGGTCGGCGCCCATTGACTTGCATTGAGTCGGGCACTTCCGCAGCAAAACCAAAAAGATCTGCGGTTTTGCTGCGGGTGAAACCGCTGCAGTTCGGGAGGAGGGAAGTGTGGGGGCGGAGTGTGGGCATGTATAGTGTGCGGCGCTATGTGTGTGGGCGGTGCGTGTATAGTGCGTGGGCGTGTATAGTGTGCAGCGCTATGTGTGTGGGCGGTGATTGTGTGCCAGTGTCTGCGTGATCGGTGTGCGGGCCTGATTTATGTGTGGCGGTGTGCGGGCTGTGTACGTGATCGGTGTATTACAGGGCTGTGTGCGTGATCGGTGTGTGTGCAGGGCTGTGTGTGTGTCTCCGCGTATGCAGGCATCGTCGGATGGGACTGAGTCGCACAGTCAGAGCTTTGGGGTACACGGCACTGAGCCCGTTGATGTCTATGGGGAATGTCACGGGTAGCACAGCTCGGTCCGTGGCTCTGGCGCTCACTGAAATGTGGATATTTACAGGTGACTTGAATACTGATATGGGGATTCGTGACGCCACTTTGTGTATCTGGTCAGGATGACCAGCGCTGCTATGCAGATCCACTGGAGGGTTAATATTGTGCAGCTAGATGTTAAGCCTTCCACAAGTAAGGCTGAGTTCTCCTCCAGGGCAGATAGATGTGCAGGGGTGCAGGACAGACGGGACCTGGCAGTCAGGGGCAATAAGGGAGACACACACACAAGTCACTTTAGTACCTTTACTGAAGATGTTGCAGGCACTTCCCGGAGCGCTGTAGGGTGAAGGGTGGCACATCCAGATTCCTCCACTTGGTAGGGTGTGGCCTCCTGTTCTCTGCCTTTTTGTAATGAAGTCTTGGCTTGCGTGTAGCTGGCCTAGCTTAGTCTCCGTCTTGTACCTGGCTGACCTTGTGGTTGGACCTCTCCTTGAAGTACACAGTCTCTATTTGCCGTGCACAGCTAGACTCCGTCCTCCTGATCCTGCTACGTATCAGCTCTGTGGTACTCCTGGGACTTGTAGTCCTCCAGGAACTCCGGTGTTCTCCTAATAGGTCGTGGAGATCCCTGTAGGCTCGGACCCCGGTGTCCGGAAATACTTGCTGAGGTGAGCTATTAAGGCTCCACTGTCTCATAAACTTTCCACTTCGCCTTCAGCCTACCTGGATCCTCACACTATACAACACTGGCAGTTGGTGGGCTGCCTCTTCACCGCTCTCTCAGCGTCGGCACGCTTTCTCACTAAGCTGTACTCTAGATTCAGCTCTGACTAGGCTGGAGTGATTTCTGTCACTCTGTACTAGACCCACTTACTCTGAACTGAATAGCTCTGCAGCCTCTCTAATCTCAGCTCTGCCTTCCCTGAGGTGGCTGCACTGAACTTGCTCTCTCTGAGATTGACTGAGCAGAACTGCTCTGAACTCCCTCGTGTGTTTCTTGTGTCAGCTCTTTTTATATGTCTTACACAGCTCCCTCTGGTGGTTTTTTGGGGATAAAATGAACGTGTGTGAAGGTGAATAATGACTCTTAGTGGTATCTTCTTTCAGTGCACCCTTCTGAAAGATATGGATCCATCGCAGCTGGGCTCCACAGGCCTACAAGTCCATCCGATAGCCTGCTACAGTGACAGTGACTGACACATTAGCCAATGATGGGACAGTAGAAGTCCCATCATCCGGCTAATGTGCTGAATGTAAAAAAAACAAAAACCCACATACATGACATACAGAACATATAACATACACATGACATACAACACATAGAATATATACTCACCTATTCCCTGACGCCATCCATCTGTGTATCGCTCAGATCGCCGGGAGAGAATGACGTCACTCTCCATTCATTCTCTCACGCAATGCTGGGTGAGAAAATTCCCAAGCAGCATTGCCATAAAGTGAGAAAATGAACTCAGGTAACCTCAGAGATGCACTGCAGGAGCCATTTTCTCCTGTCATGCATCACTGGGAGGCCTACAGAGCAGTGGCATCACCTGATGTCACTGTTCTATAGGGGAGACCGTCGTGGGACACTCGTTAATAATTGGACTGCGTCAGACAGGGAGTATACGGTTGTTTTATTTTTTTACGTTCTATTACAGGAGATCGAGGGCGTCGCTTGATCTGAGCATGTATAAAAGATATGAAAACCGTGTTGTGTTTTATTCATTAAAATAATTTATTCTTATGCGTGTGTTGTTTTTTAACCCTTTATTAATATAAGTATTAATAATGGATAGGCGTCTTATGACGCCTCTCTATTATTAACGGGCTTAATATCACCTTACAATAGCAAGGTGATATTAACCACTTATTACCCCATATCCCACCCATAAACAGGGGAGTGGGAAGAGAGGGGCTAAGTGCTGGAATTGGCGCATAGTACAGATGCGCAAATTCTGGGGCGGCTGGGTGCTGGCATTTTTAGCCAGGGGGGGGCGGCCAATATCCATGGCCCCTTCCTAGGCTATGAATATCAGCCCGCAGCTGTCTGCCTAGCCTTTCTGGCTATAAATTATAAGGGGACCCCACGTCATTTTTTTAGGGGGGTTCCCCCTATTTTAATAGCCAGTGAAGGCTAGCTGCGGGCTGATATTCATAGCCTGGGAAGATCCATGGGTATTAACCCCTCCCAGGATAGAATATTTGGCCCCGGCTGTCGGCTTTCCCCCTCTGGCGCAAAAAATTGCGCGGAGCCCACGCCATTTTTTTCCTATATTTTTTTTTATTAACTATATTGCGTTAAGATTTTGTGTGTGTGTGCGCGTGGGTCTTTAACTATTTATGTACCATTTTATCTATCATCTGTCTATCTACTATATATCTTTCAGTCTATCTATATATATCTTTCTAAATATATTTCTAACTATCTATTATCCATCTATCTATGTATTTTCAATCTTGGTATGATGGTCCCCCACCCCCCTCTTGCATGGCCCCCATCCCATCCTGATGTGCATGGTCCCCTCACCCCCAATCCTGATGTGCATGGTCCCCTCACCCCCAATCCTGATGTGCATGGTCCCCTCACCCCCAATCCTGATGTGCATGGTCCCCTCACCCCCAATCCTGATGTGCATGGTCCCCTCACCCCAATCCTGATGTGCATGGTCCCCTCACCCCCCAATCCTGATGTGCATGGTCCCTCACCCCAATCCTGATGTGCATGGTCCCTCACCCCCAATCCTGATGGCATGGTCCCTCACCCCCAATCCTGATATGCATGGTCCCCTCACCCCCCAATCCTGTATGCATGGTCCCTCACCCCCAATCCTGATGTGCATGGTCCCCTCACCCCCCAATCCTGATGTGCATGGTCCCCTCACCCCCAATCCTGGTATGCATGGTCCTCACCCCCAATCCTGGTGTGCATGGTCCCCTCACCCCCAATCCTGATGTGCATGGTCCCCTGGCAAGCATTTTTAAAGGTATATGGTCTCCTGCTGGTATGTGCTGCCCCCTCCTATCCTGGTTGATGGCACCTCATCCTATCTGGTATGCATGGTACCCCTCATCCCTATGCTGGTATGTATGGTCCCCTCACCCCACCCAAATCTGGTATGCATGGCACCCATTCCTCATCCTGGTATGCATGGACCCTCATCCCAATCCTGGTATGCATGGTACCCCTCATCCCTATCCTGGTCATGCATGGTACTGCTCATCCATATCTGGTATTCATGGTTCCTCACCCCCAATCCTGGTATGCATGGTCCCCTCACCCCCAATCCCGGTATGCACGGTCCCCTACACCCCAATCCTGGTATGCATGGTCCCCTCACCCCCAATCCTGGAATGCATGGTCCCCTCACCCCCAATTCTGTATGAATGGTCCCCTCACCCCAATTCTGTTGATGGTCCCTCACCCCCAATCCTGGTCATGGCGCTCCCCCCAACCCAGATCCTGATGTGCATGGTCCGCTCAACCCCCAATCCTGATGTGCATGGTCCCTCACCCCCCAATCCTGATGTGCATGGTCCCTCACCCCCCAATCCTGATGTGCATGGTCCCCTCACCCCCAATCCTGATGTGCATGGTCCCTCACCCCCAATCCTGATGTGCATGGTCCCTCACCCCCCAATCCTGATGTGCATGGTCCCTCACCCCCAATCCTGATGTGCATGGTCCCCTCACCCCAATCCTGATGTGCATGGTCCCCTACCCCCAATCTGATGTGCATGGTCCCCCACCCCAATCCTGATGTGCATGGTCCCCTCACCCCCAATCCTGATGTGCATGGTCCCCTCACCCCCCCAATCCTGATGTGCATGGTCCTCTCACCCCCAATCCTGATGTGCATGGTCCCCTCACCCCCCCAATCCTGATGTGCATGGTCCCCACACCCCCAATCCTGATGTGCATGGTCCCTCACCCCCAATCCTGATGTGCATGGTCCCCTCACCCCCCAATCCTGATGTGCATGGTTCCCCCTTCAGCCCCTCCCCCCCAATCCTGATGTGCATGGTCCCCTCACCCCCAATCCTGATGTGCATGGTCCTCCCCTCACCCCCAATCCTGATGTGCATGGTCCCCTCACCCCCCAATCCTGATGTGCATGGTCCCCTCACCCCCCAATCCTGATGTGCATGTCCCCTCACCCCCAATCCTGATGTGCATGGTCCCTCACTCACCCCCAATCCTGATGTGCATGGTCCCCTCACCCCCCATCCTGATGTGCATGGCCCCTCACCCCCCCCAAACTGTTCATGGGGGCCCTCACCCCCAACCTGGTTGCATGGCCCCCTCCCCCCCAATCGTAAACCCCTGTTTGGGGAGGCAATCGGGAAGGGAAGGAGCACCGTTTTACTTTTTTAAAAGCAGAATTGGTGGAATTGAGATAGCCCATGTCCTTTGGAGACCCCTGTGTGCCTAAACAGGGAAACCCCCCAATTTTAACCCAACCCCTAACCCCAACACACCCCCAACCCTAACCCCCCAAAACCCTAACCCAATAACCCTAACCAATTTTAAACCCCCAAACCCTTTCCAACCCCTTAAAACCCCAACCCGGCGCCTGCTCTCAGCAGGCATGAAAGAATCCCCGCGAAGGGAAAGGGCCCCCCCGGAATCTTGGATTGGGGCCTGCCCGGGGAGGCCCTCCCGAACAACGCCCTTTTAAATGCGTTGTTTGAGGTTTAGGGAAGGCCCCAAGGGGGTGTTGGGGAATATGTGGAGGCGGCTTTGGTGGGGGTCCCCCTTTTTGGTTGCTGAGGGTAAAAGAACTGATTAATGAAAGGGCCCCTTTTCCCGGGGTGAATGGTGGAATAAGTGGCCCGAGTTAGCAGCCTTTCCGGTTTCATTTTCCTTTTGGGGCTTGCTTGGGAAACATGTAGTTTTGCTTCCCTTTAGATAAGTTTGTGTCTTTTTTTTTCTGTTTTAATTTTTTCTGGGTTTGCTGCCCGCAGTGGAAGCAGTTTCCCTTTTTGGGGGGTTGGGGCCCGCAATTGTTTCTCCCTTTGTGTCGCACGTTTTTCTTTGCTCTTTTTTTCTTTTTATTTTTGAAAAGCGTTTTGTTACACCCGAGTTCTGATTTAGGTGGATGAGATCGTGTGATTAAAGGGGTTTTTTGGAAACAGAAGTGTTGGTAATTTTTTTTAGGGTTTTGTTGGTTGCCGTCGTTCTTTTGTATTTTCTGTCAGAAGATTGGGCCCCCCGCTTTGCTCATTCTTTTTCTGTTGTGTGTGTTTTTTTTTGTCTTCCGCCCTTAAATTTTTGGGGGGGAAATTTTTTTTGGGAAACCCGCCCGGAGCAGTAAACTTTTATTTTTTTCTGCCCTTTTAAAAAAAGTTATCTTCAGGGGTGGGAGAGGCGTTTTGGTAACGTAGGAAGTCCACGGGTTTTTGTTTTGTGGTTAGTTAGGGGTTTTGAATTCCCAAAAGGACCCGTCTTGGTGTATTACCCCTTTTGTAATTTTTTCCCCAGTTACCGAAAATAACAGTTAACCGGAAAGAAATGAAAATTTTATGGTTTCCACAGAAGGGGGGAAAAAAGTTTGTTGATTTTTTTTTCCCCCTTTTTTTGGGTTTTGAGAAAGGTTTTTTTTTCTTAATGGAGTTTTCCGTTGTTGGCCTGTAGATCCGGTTCCCCTGGGTTCGGGTATTGCTCCCCATTTGTTTGGGGTTTGGGTTTTTGGAACCCAGGTTTCCCTGCCCGATTTGTTTTTGGGGGGTCGATTTAAAAATTTTTGAATTTCCCAAAAAAACTGTAAATTGTTTTTTGCCCTTAAGGGCCCAAGTCCCCAGGGAAAGCGGCACAGAGGTTTAAAATTTTCATTCCCCCCTGCTCGGCGCCCTCGGATTGGGCTTTTTCCCCGAAACCGGGGGATTGTTTTGAAGTAAAAAATTTTATTTTTTTGGTCGGGGTTAAATTTTCGAAACCTAAGTCAAATGATCCGTTTAAAAAGATTTGTTGGCATTAAATTTGGGTCTTGAAAATGCTGAGTTTTTACGGGCGAAATTTCAAAGTGGGAGTTTTGACCAAATGGAATGATCTGCTTTTTGGGGCCCTTTTTGGGAAAAGGGGGTCGAAAAATAAAGGCGTTATGGGGGATTCTTTTCCCTCTGTTCAAAGAAATTTTATTCCCTTTGGTAAATTTAAAATTTACAGACGTTTTTGGGGAGCGCGAGGTTGTGTGAGTTTGTGTTGCCCTTTTGAGCCAGTCCCGAGCCATGCAGTGTGTGGAAGGGGACTTCTGGGGTCGCGTAATGAGTTTTTAAACGCAAAGGGTTATGGGTTTTAAATTTTGGTGGCTTCCCCTGCTATTTTTGGGGCCCTAAGGGGGAAAAAAAGTTTTGCACGTTTTGTTGTCTTGGGTAGTGTTCAGATAAATTTTTGTTTAAGTTAAAGATTTTTTCCCCGTCCCTTTTCGGCCCGGCTTTTTTTTGATTTAGGACAGTATTAACCCGAGGAAAATTTTTATTTTTCCCCAAAATTTTGGGGGGTTCCCCGATACCCCCGGAAATTATTTCCCCATGGGCATTTATTTTCCCCTTTGGCGGGAATAAAACCCCCGTTTTTTTTTCAGGTGGTAAATGGGGTTTAACCGACACAGGGGTTTTTTAAATTTTTGGTGTTGCATAAATTTCCTGAAAAATTTTACTGGGTTTTTTTGGGTTTCAGATTATAAAATTTTTTTGGAAATTTGGAAAAGTGTTTTTTGAACCGTTTTTGGGGTGAAAGTTTATTACGAATTCCCGTTTTTTTGGGCCTTCTCCCCCGTCTCAGGATGTTTACTTTTTGC
>JARQOD010014155.1:0-11430 GCA_033576555.1 Oophaga sylvatica
TCAGCCCCCCCGTGGGCAGGAGAGCAGAGAAATTTCATCACATTACACTTTTATTCCGCCCCCCAGGTGACTTTTGGGGAAAAATACAACCCAAAAAAACCCCCCCCCCTTGAAAAGAGAATTTTAAATTACAATTTCACCCCCCCGGGGCTGTGGGAGGAAAAAAAATTCATAAACACCCCCCAAAAAACGTGGAAAAATTTTTTAAAATTTCAAAAATAAACCCCCCCCGGGGCAAAAAGGGAAAAAAACAAAACAAAAAAAAAGGGGCGTGGAGGGGGAAATAATACAAAAATTTTAAACCCCCCCCAAAAAGGGGGAGGAAAAATTACAAATAAAACCCCCCCCCCCCCATGAAGGAGAGAAAATAAAACAATTTAAAAAAATTTTAGCGCCCCCCTGGGACTTTAAAAAGGGAAAAAATTTCATCACTATATATTAAACGCCCCCCGGGGGGGCGTAAAAGGCAAGTAATTACATCAATTACACTTTTTGCCCCCCGTGGTGGGGAAAAAGAATTTTCCCCATTACCTATAATCAGCCCCCCCAGTGGTGAGAGAAAAGGAATTTTTCAAATTAATATATCAGCGCCCCCCGGGGGAAAGAGAGGCGGTAAATTTTAAACACATTTAATACAGCGCCCCCAGTGGGGATGTAAAAAGAGAAAGATAAAAAACATCACTTTTAATTTTCCCCCCCGTGGTGTGAGAAGGATTTACTCACATTCATATATCAGCGCCCCCCAGGGGGAAAAAAAAAATAATTACATACCTTTAATAACAGCCCCCCCGTGGTGTTAAAAAGAAAGGAGGGTTTACATTAATTTTAAATTAACCCCCCCCGGGGAAGGGGAGGAAATTTCAACAAAATAAAATTCCCCCCGGGGGGGGAAAGGGGGGAAAAAAACAATACAATAAACCCCCCCCCGGGGGGGAAAAGGAAAATTAATCACATTACCCCCAAAAAGGCCCCAGGGGACAGAGGAAAAATAATTACACAATTAATTTTGGCCCCAGGGGAAAAAACAAAAAATCACCCCAAAAATTTTTAGGCCCCCCCTGGGATTAAAACAAGGATTAATTTACCCATTTACGAGGGGGACGTAAAAAAATAATTAATCAATCCTATTATAGGCCCCCTTACTGTTTAAAAAAACCCCCCAAATATATAAAACCCCCATTACGTGGGGGGGAATTAACCCAAAATTTTTAAAAAAGGCCCCCCCTTGGGGGGCGGTTTACTAAAACAAATTAACCCCCCCTTTACTTAAAGGCTTTACTAAAAAAAATAACCCCCCCCTTTTTTAAAAGGGGCAAAATTTCCAAAACAATTTTCACCCCCCCTGGCAGGGGGAAAAATATTAAAAAATTTTTTTAATTTTTCCCCCCCCGGGGGAAAGGGGAGAAGTAATCCCCTTACATATATATAGCCCCCCTTTTGGGGGTGAGAGTAATTTAAAACATTCCAATAAAAATCAGCCCCCCCAGGGTGACTGTAGAAGGGGAGAATTTAAAACAAAAATTTTCCCCCCCTATAAAAATTCACCCATTTATAGGCCCCCGGTTTTAAAATAATAATACCACAAAAAACCCCCCCCCCGGGGGGGAAAAAAAACAAATTAAACATTACAAACCCCCCCGCCCCCCCCGGGGAGAAATAAAATTTCCCCCATTATCAGGCCCCCCCGGGTTTAAAAGAGGAGGTAACAAAAATTTTTCGGGCCCCCCCGGGGGAAAAAAATTTTAAATTTCATCACATTACACTATATTTCACGCCCCCGGGGACTGTAGAGAAGCAGGATTTTATCCCCAAAAAATTAAACGCCCCCGGGGGGTTTAAGAGGAAGTAATTACATCACTTTTCACTTTTTCCGCCCCCGTGGTGACTGAAGAGAGCAGAGTAATTAATAATTACACTATAACAGCGCCCCCAGGGTGACTGTAGAAGGCAAAAAAAATTCACAAAACACCCCCCCGGGGGGGGAAAAAAAATTAATCCCTTTCAATTTTCAAAAGTAAAGGGAAAAAAAACCCCAATTTCTATATATCACGCCCCCCCGTGGTGGGTTAAAAAAAATTTAAAAAAACAAATAACCCCCCCAATTGGGGTTTAAAAAAAAATTACACCTTTTTAAAAAGCCCCCCGGGGCTTAGAAACAAGAAATAAAAATTTAAAAAATTAGGGCCCCCCGGGGGATTTAACGGAATTAACAATTCCTAATATCCCGCCCCCTGGGGGGAAAAGGGTTTAAACTTATAATTTAAAACCCCCCCCTGGGCTTAAAAGGGAAAATTAAAATTTTAATATTTCGGGCCCCCCATTTTTCTTAAAAAAAATTTTTCAATTAAATAATACCCCGTGGTTTTAAAAAAGTATTTTCCTTCCATTTCCCCCCGGGTTTAAAACCCCAATTTTAACCTTAATAAAAGGCCCCCTGGGACGTAGGACCCCTTTTTTCCTTAACTATTTTTACCCCCCCCGTGGGGGAAAATGAAAAAAATTTCAATTTAAAAACCCCCTGGGCCCGGAGACAAAGTTTTTTTTAACAAACCCCCCCCTTTCTTGGGGGGGAATAAAAAGTCAAATTTTTTTGGCCCCCCCGTATAAAAATTTTTAAAAAATCCAATAACCCCCCCCCCATATTAGGAAAAAATTTTTTTCTTCCCCCTTTTTAGGCCCCCGTGTATGATTTTTAATCTCCTTCACTTATAAACCCCCCCTTACTTGGGAACAGAAATTTAAAAATTACACAAAAAAACCCCCCCCCCCATGTAAAGGGGGAAAGGGTTTCACCAAAAAAAATTGGCCCCCTTAGAATTTCAATTTTAAAATTCAAATTCCCCCCCCTGGTCGTAAAGGGGGATATTTTCCCTTTTACTATATCACCCCCCCGGGGGTTAGAAGGGAAAGTTTTTTTAAAACCTATAAACCCCCCCCTGGGAAAAAAGGGGAGGTTTTTTATAAAAATAATTTTCGCCCCCCATGGGAAAAAGCAATTTTTAAACAATTACACAATATCAGGCCCCCCCCTTTAAAGGCTTTTTAAAAAAATCCAAAAACCCCCGTGGTCTTGGGCATTTTCTTTAAATAAACAGGGCCCCCCTTTGGGACTTGGGCAAAATTTTTAATTTAAAAATTTGGCCCCCCGTGGTTAAAAAACGGGAATTCTACACCCCCCCCCTGGGTTGGGGAAAAAATTACTAATTTTCCCATTTTTCGAGTTTTGTTTAATAACAATTAATATATAACCCCCCCGGGAAAAGAAAAAAGAGTAAAATTCACCTTTACACTATTACACCCCCCTTACTTTGAACAAAATTTTTTTTAAAATTTAAAAAAACACCCCCGGGGGTTTTTTTCGGTAATTACCCTTTTTTAAATTTTTCCCCCCCCCTGGTACTTTTGAAACCAAATTAAATTTTATTCCCCCGCCCCCCGGGTATTAAAAAGAATTCTCCTAATAAAAACACCCCCCCTTTTACTGTGGAGGAATAATTTAAAAATTTCCCAGGGCCCCCCCCGGGGGTGAAAAATTTTACAACCCCAAAAAAAAAGGGGGGTAAAACAATTTTTAATCAAACCCCCTTTAGGCCCCCCCTTTTTTTAAAAAAAATCCCCCCTTTTGGCCCCCGGGGTGGAAAAAAAAATTACATAATAAAAACCCCCGGGGCCCCCGGGGAAAAAGAAAAAATTTTACAATTTCACCCTTTCGGAAAGGGACAGAAAAATAATTAACCCCTTTAAAAAACAGGCCCCAGGGTTTTTGGGGAAAAAAATAAAACAATAAAACCAAAAGGAGGGGGAAAAACAATAATTAATCACAACCTTTTGGGGAGGGAAGGAAAACAAATTACAACCCTTTAAAAAAACCCCCCCCCATGTGATGAGGAGGAATAATACATCACATTACACCAGGGGCCCCCGGGTTTAAAAGAGGAATTACATACATTACATTTTAAAAGGCCCCCGGGGTTTTAAGAGGGAGAATTCACAAAATTTTATAAACCCCCCCCGTGGGAAGAAAAAAATTATACTTTTAATACGCCCCCCGGGTGCTGTAGAGAAAGAGTAATTTCTTTTTAAAAAATAAACCCCGGCCCCGGGGGAAGGAGGAAAAAAAAAAAACAATTTCAAAACCCCCCCCCCAATTTTTAGAGGGGAAAAAATTTAACCAATTTCAAAACCCCCCCCAAAAGGGGAGAAAAAAATTAAAATTTAAAACCCCCCATGGGGAAAGAAAAAATTACCCCATTTAAAACCCCGGGCCCCCCCCGGGTTAAATAAAAACAACATTTCCCTTTTTAAACGCCCCCCGGGGGATTTGAGGGAAAATAATTTCAAATTCAAAAGGCCCCCGGGGAGAGAGGAAAATAAAAAATCAAAATTTTCACAAACAACCCCCCCCAAAAAAGAAGATTTTTTACATTAAAATATCCCCCCCCCCGGGGGCGGGGGGGAAAAAAAAATCCCCTACATATTTTTCACGCCCCCCCGGGTTAAATTGGAAAAGAAATAATCACATTCACATTACACCCCCCCCGTGGTTGAAAAGAGAGAAAACCAAAAATTTTATAAAAAAGCCCCCCCTGGGAGGAAAAGAGGAAATAATTACATCAATTTTTTTATACCCCCCCCTTTTGGAAGGAAGAAAAAAAACCCTTTCAATATAACACCCCCCCCGTGGGGTTTTGAGAGAGAGAGAATTACACTTAAAACTATAATCACCCCCCCCTTGTACTTAAAAGGGAAAAATACAAAATTTTTTTTTTCCCCCCCCCCCCCATGTAGGAAAAGAGTATTACATCACATTACAATAATACGCCCCCCCGGGGGTTTGAGAGAGAGAGTAAATTTCCACACATTACACTATAACCCCCCCAGTGGTGACTATGAGAGTGCAGAGTAATTACACACAAAAATATATATCAGCCCCCCCGGGGGGTAAAAGAGAGAGTAATTAATAAAACCCTATATCCGCCCCCCAGGTGATGTAGAGAGCAGAGGATTACATCCACAATTAATTTTATAGGCCCCCCAGTGGTGGAAAAGAGTGAATAATTACATCACATTACACTATATACACGCCCCCAGTGGGATTAAAAGCAGAATTAAAAATTAATTTTAATCAACCCCCCCTTCCCGGGGCGGGAAACAAATAAATTACACCCCTTTACTTTAGAGCCCAAGGGGAATTAAAAATTTTAAAAAACCCTAAAAAAGGGGCCCCCCAAGGGGATTGGGGCAGAGTAATAAACAATAATATCCCCCCCAGGTCAAGATAGAATACAATTCCATACCCCCCCCCTGTGATTAAGGCCCGCGAGTAATTCAATTACATAATTTCACCCCCCCCAGTGTGACAGAGACAATAAATACATAAAATTTTAAAATTACTACGCCCCCAGTGGGTTTTAAAAGCGGGATTCTTAAACCTATTATCGCCCCCCCGGGGTAGGCAGGTATTACAACTTTACCTATATTATGCCCCCCCGTGGTGGGGAAAATTCACAAATTCCCCCTTACACTACAGCCCCGGGACAAACCCAATAACATACAACATTATTCCCGCGCCCCCCGGGATTTTAAAAGAAATTCTCCACCTTATTAGGCCAGGTTTACAAAAAAACAACCCAAATATACCCCCATTTTAGCTTGAAGGACAAATAATAATACCACGGAAATATATATCAGGCCCCCCTCAGGAAGGCCAATTCTAATACATATTATCACCCCCATTTAGACGAAAATTACAAAACTATTTACCCCCTGTGTTTAAAACCCAGTATTTAAAAAATTATTCCCCCCCCGGGGAGAAGAGCCCAGGGAAAAACAACATACAAATATCCCCCCCGTGGTAGAGGAGGCAGAGTAATTTACATCACATACCTATATACAGCGCCCCCAGGGGCTTTTAAGGCCAAAAAATATAATTTCACATAATACAGCCCCCCAGTGGTGAAGAGAGGAGGAAAATTTCATCACCATTAAAATAAATCCGGGCCCCCCCGGGGGATTAGAGAGGAAATAATTTAAACACATTACATTATATCCCCCCCCCGTGGGACTGGAAGCGAGTAATTACCAAAACATTATTAACCCCCCCCCAGTGGTGACTGTGAGAGGCCGGATAATTACACCAATTTCATAAATATCACGCCCCCCAGTGGTGATTTGAGATGATAAACAACACTTATATAATTTCCGGGGCTAGGGGGATTAAAAACCTTATTAACACCCCATTTACATTTAAAGGCCCCCGGGGATCCTAAAAAATAAATTCCCCCATTAACTTAAAGGCCAGTTACTTTCCATAAACCCCAAAGGGAATAAAACGATAATTTACCCATGGGCGGGGAGAGGAACAATTAATTACAACCCCAAACAAATCACGCCCCCATGGTGGAGAGGATAATTTTAAACACATTCACTATATACAGCGCCCCCGTGGTTTTAGAGAGAGGAATTAAATCACACTTCACATTAAAACCCCCCAGTTGTGGGAGGGCAAGTTAAAACTCACATTAACTATATATCAGCGCCCCCCGGGGTTGAGAGAGAGAGAGAATTACATACATTACATATAATCAGCGCCCCCAGTGGGGGAAGAGAGGAATTACAATAATTACAATTTTATCAGCGCCCCCGGGGGCTGTGAAGTTAAAATTCACTATTTTCACCCCCCTTACTTATCAGTACCCCCCATTAAAGACAGAGTTATAAAATACATAATAACCCCTTACACATAATCAGGGCCATTAACTTAAAAACGGTCCAAATACCGAAGGCAGGTTTACTACATTCACTAATTACCCCCCATTTTAGAGGCGGTAATTAAATTTCAATTAAAATCCCCCCCGGTCAGGGAAAAGGTTATCAATTACTAATTACATTCGGCCCCCGGGGAGAGAGAGAGAATAATACATCCCTTAAATATATCCACGCCCCCGTGGGAGAGAGCAATAATTACAACATTCAATTTTATCCGCCCCCTGGTGTGAAGACGGGAGTAATTTACATAATTAATAATTTCGCCCCCCAGGGTGACTGTGAGAGGGGATAATAATCCATTACCTATTTTCCGCCCCAGTGGGGTAGAGAAGCAGAGTAATTACATACATTCCTTATTAGCGCCCCCAGGTGGAGGGTGCAGGTAATTACATTAATTACACATAATTTTCCGGGCCCCCCGGGTGACAGAGAGGGCAGATAATTAACAAATTACACTTAATGCCCCCCGTGGTGACAGAAAAAGTAAATTACATCACATTTAATGCGCCCCCAGGGGGTTTTAAAACAGTAATTTCATCTTCACTTATACGCCCCCAAGGGGTTAAAAGAGAGTAATTATAAAAACCTATATTCAGCGCCCCCAGTTATTTGAAAGCAAGTAATTAAATCCATAACACTATTCCCCCCCCAGTGGTTTTAAAAATAAATTAAAAATTACCTATATATCAGGCCCCCCATGGTGAAAAAAGGGCCAAAATTAAAATAATACTAAGCCCCCCCGGGTGGACATAAGGACAAAAATTAACACACAATTACTTATCAGGCCCCCAGGGTGATTAAAAAATAATTACCCCATTACATTAAAATTTTCACCCCCCATTAAGAGGCAGGTATTAAAATCACATTACATATATATCCGCCCCCCCGGTGTGGGAGCAGAGAATTAAAACATTACATTAATTACGCCCCCCAGTGGGAGAGGGAAAAGTATTAATCACATTACACTATATACAGGCCCCCCCCCGTGGTGGTAGAGTGGATAAATTACAACTATATCAGCCCCCCCAGTGGTTGGAAAAGAGCAGTAATTTCAATTAACATATTAAACAGCGCCCCCCGGTGGTGGTAGAAGAATTTCAAAAATTATACACACCCCTTTTTGAGGGCAGGTAAATTTGCCAAAACCCCCCATTACAAAGGATAATCAACCTTAATTTAGCGCCCCGGGATAAGAGCAATAATTTCCCATTCCTTTACCCCCCATGGGGAGAGTCTATTAATCCTTTTTTCCCCCGGCCCCCCGGAGGGAATTATCCCTTACTTAATCGCGCCCCTGGTGATGTAGAGGAGAGAAAATCAACTAATTCACCCCCGGGTTGGAAGAAAAATCCCTACACATTTTGCCCCCAGGGTTAAAAGCGCAAATTTCATCAACAACACCCCCGGCCCGGTGAGGTAGAAACTAAATTACCCTTATAGGCCCCGTTTTAACAAATACCCCATTACTAAAGCGGCCCCCTTAAAAAAGGAGTTTACTAAAATAATACCCCATTAATTAGGAGGAATAAATTAAAAATCACCCCCCCGTGTGACTAGAGAGGAGATTTACAAATACACTTAAACCCCCCAGTGGTTTAGGGGAGGTAATTACATCACATACTAATATCAGCGCCCCCTTTGGGACTGTAGAGAGGAGAGTATTACATACATTACCTATATCGCCCCCCAGTGGTGACAGAGCAATAATTACGGTGATGTAGAGAGGCAGAGTAATTAATCACATTACACTATATATCAGCGCCCCAGTGGTGACTGTAGAGAGAGCAGAGTAATTCATCACATTACACTATATATCAGCGCCCCCAGTGGTGACTGTAGAGAGGCAGAGTAATTACATCACATTACACTATTATCAGCGCCCCAGTGGTGACTGTAGAGAGGCAGAGTAATTACATCACATTACACTATATATCAGCGCCCCCAGTGGTGACTGTAGAGAGGCAGAGTAATTACATCACATTACACTATATATCAGCGCCCCCCAGTGGTGACTGTAGAGAGAGCAGAGTATATTACATCACATTACACTATATATCAGCGCCCCCAGTGGTGACTGTAGAGAGGCAGAGTAATTACATCACATTACACTATATATCAGCGCCCCCAGTGGTGACTGTAGAGAGAGCAGAGTAATTACATCACATTACACTATATATCAGCGCCCCCCAGTGGTGACTGTAGAGAGAGCAGAGTAATTACATCACATTACACTATATATCAGCGCCCCCCAGTGGTGATGTAGAGAGAGCAGAGTAATTACATCACATTACACTATATATCAGCGCCCCCCAGTGGTGACTGTAGAGAGTGCAGAGTAATTACATCACATTACACTATATATCAGCGCCCCCAGTGGTGACTGTAGAGAGAGAGAGTAATTACATCACATTACACTATATATCAGCGCCCCCCAGTGGTGACTGTAGAGAGAGCAGAGTAATTACATCACATTACACTATATATCAGCGCCCCCAGTGGTGACTGTAGAGAGAGCAGAGTAATTACATCACATTACACTATATATCAGCGCCCCCCAGTGGTGACTGTAGAGAGGCAGAGTAATTACATCACATTACACTATATATCAGCGCCCCCCAGTGGTGACTGTAAGAGAGCAGAGTAATTACATCACATTACACTATATATCAGCGCCCCCCAGTGGTGACTGTAGAGAGGCGAGTAGTAATTACATCACATTTACACTATATATCAGCGCCCCCCAGTGGTGACTGTAGAGAGGCAGAGTAATTACATCACATTACACTATATATCAGCGCCCCCAGTGGTGACTGTAGAGAGGAAGTAATTACATCAATACACTTATATCAGCGCCCCCCAGTGGTGACTGTAGAGAGAGAAGTATTACATCACATTACACTATATATCAGGCCCCCAGGGTGACTGAGAGAGCAAGTAATTACATCACATTACATATATATCCGCCCCCCAGTGTGACTGTAGAGAGCAGAGTAATACTCACTTACATATATCAGCGCCCCCAGTGGTACTGTAGAGAGAGCAGAGTATTACATCACATTAACATATATCAGCGCCCCCAGTGGTGACTGTAGAGAGCAGAGTAATACATCACATTACACAATATCAGCGCCCCCAGTGGTGACTGTAGAGAGGCAGAGTAATTACACCATTCATATATATCAGCGCCCCCCAGTGGTGACTTAGAGAGAGAGTAATTACATCACATTACACTATATATCAGCGCCCCCAGTGGTGTGGAGAGCAGAGTAATTACACATTACACATATATCACGCCCCCAGTGGTGACTGTAGAGAGCGAGTAATTACATCACATTACACTATATATCAGCGCCCCCAGTGGTGACTGTAGAGAGGCAGAGTAATTACATCACATTAACATATATCACGCCCCCCCAGTGGTGCTGTAGAGAGAGCAGAGTAATTACATCACATTACACTATAATCACGACCCCAGTGTGATGTAGAGAGGCAGATATTCATCACATTACACTATATTCGCGCCCCCCAGTGGTGATGTAAGAGAGCAGGTAATTAATACATTACACTATATTCACGCCCCCAGTGGTGATGTAGAGAGAGAGTAATTACATCACATTACACTATATATCAGCGCCCCCAGTGGTGACTGTAGAGAGAGCAAGTATTACATCACATTACACTATATATCAGCGCCCCCAGTGGTGACTGTAGAGAGGCAAGTAATTACATCACATTACACATATATCAGCGCCCCCAGTGGTGACTGTAGAGAGTGCAGAGTATTACATCACATTACACTATATATCAGCGCCCCCCAGTGGTGACTGTAGAGAGCAGAGTAATTACATACATTACACTATATATCGCGCCCCCAGTGGTGACTGTAGAGAGGCAAGTAATTACATCACATTACACTATATATCAGCGCCCCCAGTGGTGACTGTAGAGAGGCAGAGTAATTACATCACATTCACTATATATATCAGCGCCCCAGTGGTGACTGTAGAGAGTGCAGAGTAATTACATCACATTACACTATATATCAGCGCCCCCCAGTGGTGACTGTAGAGAGAGCAGAGTAATTACATCACATACACTATATATCAGCGCCCCCCAGTGGTGACTGTAGAGAGGCAGAGTAATTACATCACATTACACTATTATCCGCCCCCCAGTGGGACTGTAGAGAGAGCACAGTAATTACATCACATTACACTATATATCAGCGCCCCCAGTGGTGACTGTAGAGAGAGCAGAGTATTTACATCACATTACACTATATATCAGCGCCCCCCAGTGGTGACTGTAGAGAGGGAGAGTAATTACATCACATTACACTATATATCAGCGCCCCCCAGTGGTGACTGTAGAGAGAGCAGAGTAATTTCATCACATTACACTATATATCACGCCCCCCAGTGTGACTGTAGAGAGAGCAGAGTAATTACATCACATTACACTATATATCAGCGCCCCCCAGTGGTGACTGTAGAGAGAGCAAGTAATTACATCACATTACACTATATATCAGCGCCCCCCAGTGGTGACTGTAGAGAGGCAAGTAATTACATCACATTACACTATATATCAGCGCCCCCCCAGTGGTGACTGTAGAGAGAGCAGAGTAATTACATCACATTACACTATATATCAGCGCCCCCC
>JARQOD010014156.1:0-11417 GCA_033576555.1 Oophaga sylvatica
TGGGTGTGTCGGTGCTTGGCTGAGGGTAGTGGTTGGGAATTATGGGGTATGGGTCAGTTCGTGGCTGTGGGATATGTGGGATATTAGGGTAGTATTCGGTGGCTCTGGCTGACGGATGATGGGAATTAGGGTAGTAGTCCGGTGGCTCTGGCTGTGACGGGAGATGTGGGATATTAGGGTAGTAGTCCTGTGGCTCTGGCTGATGGAAGTGAATATTAGTGGGATTTCAGGGGTTGGTGACGGATGATGTGGGATATAGTGGGTAGTAGTCTGGTGCTGCGGCTGACGGATGATGGGATATTAGTGGGTATGGTTGCTCTGGTGCGATATGTGGTATAGGGGATATCGTGGTTGGGCTGAGGAGATGTGGGATATTAGGATAGTAGTCCGTGGTCTGGCTGACGGTGATGTGGGTATTAGGGTAGAGTCCGTGCTGGCTGAAGGATTGGTGTGGATATAGGGAGTAGCGTGGCTTGGTGAGTGGACGATGTGGATTAGGGTATAGCCGGTGGCTGTGATGGGATGATTGGGATATTAGGGTGAGCCGGGCTGGGTGATGGGGATGTGTGGTATTAGGGTAGTAGTCTGGAGCTCTGGCTGACGGGATGATGTGGGATATTAGGGGTAGTAGTCGGTGGTCTCTGGCTGCGGGATGATGTGGGATATTAGGGGTAGTTCGGTGGCTCTGGCTGACAGGGATGTGGGTATTGGGTAGTAGTCGGTGGCTCTGACTGAGGGATATGTGGGATATTAGGGGTAGTAGTCCGGTGGCTCTGGCTGACGGATGATGTGGGATATTAGGGGTAGTATCGGTGGCTCTGGCTGAGGGATGATGTGGGATATTAGGGTAGTAGTCCGGTGGCTCTGGCTGGAGGACGATGTGGATATTAGGGTGTAGTCGGTTGCTGGGAGCATGTGGGATATTGGGAGGTGGTTGGTGACGGAGTGTGGATAGGGAGTGATGTGAGTCGGTTGCTCTGGCTGACAGGTGATGTGGATATTGGGGAGTATCCGGTGGCTTGCTGTGAGTGGGATGGTGTGGTCTTGGTGACGGTGTTGGTAGGAGTGTGTATGGGTGGTGCTGCTGACGGTGATGGGATATGTGGGATAATGGTAGTTGTCCGGGGTCTGGTGATGGAATTGGGATTAGGGGTGTATCCGTGGCTGACGGATGGGAGATTGGGATATTGGGTAGTAGTCGGTGGCCTGTGAGATGTGTGGTAGGGGATTCGGCTCTGCGACGGGAGATGTGGATATTAGGTAGTGTCGGTGGCTCCTGTGGATGGGGATATTGGTGTGTCGGTGCTCTGCTGAGGATGTGGGATTTGGTATTCCGGTGGCTCTGGTGGGATGATGTGGATATTAGGTATATCCGTGCTCTGGTGACGGATGATGTGGATATTAGGGTAGTGTCCGTGGCTCTGCTGTGGAGATTGGATATAGGGTAGTAGTCGTGCCTGGCTGAGGATGATGGGATATTAGGTATTCTGGCTCTGGACGGGAGATGTGGGTTATAGTATCGTGGCTCTGGCTGACGATAGTGGATATAGGAGGTCCGTGGCTCTGGCTACGGAGATGTGGATATTAGGATGTCGGTGCTCTGCTAGGATGTGGATTAGTAGTGTCGTGCTCTGCGACGGGATGTGGGGATATTAGGGTAGTATCTGCTCTGGCTGACGATGATGTGGATATAGGGAGTAGTCCGTGGTCGCTGAGGATGTGGGATTTAGGTATGTCGTGGCTCTGGCTGAGGAGATTGGGATATTAGGGGTGTCCGGTGGCTCTGTGAGGGAGATGTGGATATTAGGAGTAGTCTGTGCTCTGTGACGATGATGTGGATATTAGGTATATGGTGCTTGGCTGAGGAGATGTGGGATATTAGTAGTCGGTGCTCGGTGAGATGATGTGGGTATAGGTAGTAGTCCGTGGCTCTGCTGATGGACGAGTGGATATAGGGTATAGCGGTGGCTGGAGGGAGAGTGGGATATAGGGTAGTAGCTGGCTGGTGAGATGAGTGGGATATAGGAGATCCGTGGCTTGGCTGGGACGTGGATAGGTAGTATCGTGCCTGTAGGACAGTGATTGGTTGTCGGCTTGTGAGGAGTGGGATGGAGTTCCGGCCGGCGACATGGTATTTAAAGTGGCGCTCTGGCTGACGGGACGATGTGGGGTATTAGGGGTAGTAGTCCGGTGGCTCTGCTGATGGAGATGTGGGATATTATGGGTAGTATCTGTGGCTCTGGCTGACGGATGTGGGATATTAGGGTAGTACCGGTGGCTCTGGCTGACGGGATGATGGGATATTAGGGGTAGTAGTCCGGTGGCTCTGGCTGAGGGAGATGTGGGATATTAGGGTAGTAGTCCGGTGGCTCTGGCTGAGGGACGATGTGGGATATTAGGGTAGTAGTCCGGTGGCTCTGGTGACGGATGATGTGGGATATTAGGGGTAGTAGTCCGGGGGCTCTGGCTGACAGGATGATGTGGGATATTAGGGTAGTAGTCCGGTGGCTCTGCTGATGGACGATGTGGGATATTAGGGTAGTAGTCCGGTGGCTCTGGCTGACGGGATGATGTGGGATATTAGGGTAGTAGTCCGGTGGCTCTGGCTGACGGGATGATGTGGGATATTAGGTAGTAGTCCGGTGGCTCTGGCTGACGGGATGATGTGGGATAATTAGGGGTAGTAGTCCGGTGGCTCTGCTGACGGGACGATGTGGGATATTAGGGGTATAGTCCGTGGCTCTGGCTGATGGGATGATGTGGGATATATAGGGTAGTAGTCGGTGGCTCTGGCTGACGGATGATGTGGGATATTAGGGGTAGTAGTCCGGTGGCTCTGGCTGACGGATGATGTGGGATATTAGGGTAGTAGTCCGGTGGCTCTGGCTGAGGGATGATGTGGGATATTAGGGTAGTTGTCCGGTGGCTCTGGCTGACGGACGATGTGGGATATTAGGTAGTAGTCCGGTGGCTCTGGCTGACGGATGATGTGGATATTAGGGTAGTAGTCCGTGGCTCTGGCTGACAGGATGATGTGGGATATTAGGGTAGTAGTCCGGTGGCTCTGGCTGATGGGACGATGTGGGATATTATGGGTAGTAGTCCGGTGGCTCTGGCTGATGGGATGATGTGGGATATTAGGGTAGTGTCCGGTGGCTCTGGCTGATGGGACGATGTGGGATATTATGGGTAGTAGTCCGGTGGCTCTGGCTGATGGACGATGTGGGATATTAGGGGTAGTAGTCGGTGGCTCTGGCTGATGGGACGATGTGGGATATTAGGGTAGTAGTCCGGTGGCTCTGGCTGATGGGACGATGTGGGATATTATGGGTAGTAGTCCGGTGGCTCTGGCTGATGGGACAATGTGGGATATTATGGGTAGTAGTCCGGTGGCTCTGGCTGATGGGACGATGTGGGATATTATGGGTAGTAGTCCGGCGGCTCTGGCTGACGGGATTGTGTGGGATATTATAGTGAATGTGGCTATGCGGAGTGGGCTACACACTCAGCTTTATATATAGAGATATAATCATTATAATTTGTTATAACTAACCATAGTTAGTTACTATGCCCGGGCAGTGCCGGGCTCTTTAGCCACTGTTTAAATAAAACTCCACACTGTATTGCATATATTTACTAATGTGACATTTTGAAACTTCCAAAGATGCCTTTGTTGTGTATTTTTTATGATTTCTTTCCCATCCTGTTTCGTTTCCTGTCTCCTTGCGCTGCCAGTTTGTTGGGTCCTGTACTTCCTCCCTGCTACTCCTGCTCTTTTTCGTCAGCACTTCTGCTGTGCTCCAAGCAAATAATCTGTAGAGAGCTATGTCACTCCCCAAATGTTCAAGTCAACACCTCCTCTATGTTTCCTCCTCCAGACACAAGTAATTAGAGCTACAATCGCAGACTGGTCAGTCTGATGGCGCATGCGTTGTGAGATTAAATGCTACACACAGGTGCAGTGCAAGGACTTTAATTGAGCATGCTGACTGTAGTGCACATGCGCAGACAGGTTAGGACCGTATTAGAGAGTGGCCTTAAGATAATGAAAGTGGAATTTTGTCAATATCCAGAACCACACAGAAGGTCTTAATGCTGAATCCTCTGAGCCAACCTGAAATCAGTAATCTCATAGACAGTGAGATGAAGAAACTGCAGCTTCATCTCCCTCCTATCTAAATTATACATACATGCTGTATACACGGAAAACTTGGGCAAAATATTGGAAGGAAATGTGCAATATACTTGTAAATGTCCTTTACATCAGAAATATGGAGAATTACCTGTCCGTCGTCCTGCAATCCGGCTGCCGCAGACATGTTTCTCTTTCCCTAAGTCCAAGCCCGGATTTTCCCACCATGGTCGGATTTCTTGTGTTTTGTTCTGCTGGATATAATATTAGCGTCTAACACGGAATTAATAAAGACATCTGTTTGGTCCTCTCCTGCTCATTAATTTCAGTCTAATTAATGACTTTCTGCTGTGAAGTTGGTCTTTAATAACAGCATAGTCAACATCGTCTAAGAAATGAGAAATAAATGAGCTATTTATTTCCTACACCCGGTGGGGCTCAGCAGGGGTACGGCAGTGATCTACTGAGCTACGGGCAGGAAGTGAACCCAAGAGGTCAAGCACCAAATAGTCTACAGGAACAGAGGCCATCAGCAAAACAAAATCAGAGATAATCCTCAGCATAGAGGAAAAGGCAGACCTGCGAGGCCTACCATGTACATAGGGTGGACAGAACGACGAGACCGTCCGGATTATACTGCCATATATGTCTGTCTTTTATCTATCTGTTATCTATCTATCTATCTATCTGTCTTTGACACATTTTTATCATAACTGATAACATGTCAAATATACAAGAAAATATGCAAAAAGAAAAATGCACAAAATGACAGCGGTACTACGTTTTAGTTTTTGTCCCACATCCATAAAATTAATTTTAATAGCAGAATAGTAGCCTCCACTATGTCAGTGAGAGAACATAAATACAAGTTAAAGGCTGAGATTGCTGTGTTATGTTGTTCTGTGACTGTTCCTAAAGCACGTTAGAGGGTTCAGTAAGTAAGTTTCCTCCTTGTGGAAAGTCGGCGTTTAGGAATCGTAGAGGAAATGCAATGCTCCTCTTGGAATTTAAACATGCAAATAGAGAAGCTTTGGACAGGAATTCCAGCTACACCGATGAGCCTTGCTACATGACGTAGGTTAAGGAGTTTGAGTCCTTTGTAGACACATGTTTCTGGGTTGTTGCCACTCATCAGTAAAAAACAGTTTGATATACCTGTGTGAGAGGCCCCTGGAAAGGAGTTGTAAGTAGTAAGCTAAATAAAGAAGTTTTTGACACCAGTGCTAACGTTTGGAAGCAGAAATGCTAAAAGTCAATATCGACTTTAAGAAGCCAAACTAGAAACTCTATTTGCAGACTCATGTTTAAGGGTGGTTGCCCCTCATCAGTGCAAAACGTTGCTAGGAAGACTTATAGGCCATGTATTGCTCCTCCTCTGGGAATTAATTATGCAAAGACCCTATTCGGAGGGGGAGAGGACAAGACCTCAAGTACCATTTATCGCAGGTAACTAAACTAAAAGTCAATATCGACCCTAAGTCATGTGAAAAGGTCATTTAAAGGGTCGATATTGAGTTTTAGGATTGCTACTTACAATGGGTGACACTAGAGTTCCTGTGCTCCTCGTCCCTGAAATGCCTTGTATTCCCGGCATTCACCGTTACCGTACAGATTCCACATTGCAGCAAGCTGTGGCTCTTTTGTCCATTGCTGGTAATGTTCAGCACCTTCATGGCCAGTTTACAATTCCTGCTCAGTCTTCGGTTGTTTATTGTGTTTTCTTGCCCAGAATAGGAAATATACATCGTGTATAATAGCACAAAAAATGATGTATCATGGGGCGTAATTCCAATGGTAATTAAGGAATCTGTACATGTGGACCCTGCTGCGCGGAGCAGATATATTGCTTTATTTTCCCCTTCAGATAGGCTACTTTCCGGAATTATTATTTTTTTCGATAATTTTAAAGCCACTCATTGCTAATATGGACAAATATTTATCATCGAGGCTCGGGAAAACCTCCACGTTAGTTTCCAAGAATCATAAAGAGTGAAGTTGTTAAAGCTCGGTGCGAAGCCGGCGCTGATCAATAATGGTTATGTGCCATTTGGAATAGGTGAATTGTTCAATTTGAACGCTGTGGATTGAACGGTATTAGAAAAATAAGACACGAGCTATTTATAAGCTCAACCTTTCTAATGTATGCAGTGAAGGAGAAGCGAACAAATCCCATGGGATTAGGAGGAAGAGAGTCGTATCCCCACTGACTGTACACCTCCGTAAGTGCTGGAGCTAAAGGATTCCGGAGCTCTTATAATTCTGAAACATCATAGTTTTGAGGATAAAAAAAGCTATAATTACGAGATAAAAAAACCCCATACAATTACAAGAAAAAAAATCAGATAGAAAGTCACAATTATGGAAAAAAATATGTTGAAAACAAGACACTAATATGAGAATCAACAAATCTAATATATAAAGCTGAATGTATGTATATACGTGTGTATGTATGTGGGTATGTTTGTCCGGGATTGGAATCCACACCGTCGCACTTACGGGCATGAAATTTTGCACGCCCGCACGTCTCGACCCCAAAAGAGTCCTAGGCTATGTTTTGAATCGAAATTTTAACCCCGCGCGTTCCAAATCGCCAAACAATTTTGGCCCTATCTACATAATGGGGAGAAAGCTGAATGCTTGTGTGTATGTCCGGCATAGGAATCTGAATTTACGGGCATGAAATTTTGCACACCCGCACGTCTCGACCCCGGGAGCGTCATAGGCTAGGTTTTTAGTCGAAATTTTAACCCCGCGCATTCCAAATCGGCAAATAATTTTGGCTCGGGATAGGAATCTGCACCGTTGTACTTACGGGCATGAAATTTTGCATGCCCGCACATCTCAACCCCAGGAGCATCATAGGCTATGTGTTGAATGGAAATTTTAACCCCCGCACGTTCCAAATCGCCAAACTATTTTGGCCCTATCTACATAATGGGGAGAAAGCTGAATACTTGTATATAGATATAATCATTACAATTTGTTATAACTAACCGTAGTTAGGTACTATGCCCGGGCAGCGCCGGGCTCTTCAGCTAGTATATATAAAAATAAAGAAAAAGTATAACTGCAATTCATGCCTCTGCGCTGTCCTGTAATAAGGGCCACCGGGGTAACAAGTCCGTCCATGACATTTCCCCTCCTGAATCTTCCCCATCACCTGTGAGTGATTACTGAGAAGTGGAAAGAACCGCAGCAGCTCAGCCACAAAGTGGAGACCCCGTAATGTTACAGAGCGGGGGGCCGAGTGCTGAGGAGCAGAGGGTGGAAAAGTCTCCACCACTCTGCTGACCCCATAACTACAGAGTCCAGACCTCCTCTGGCATAACATCAGCACAAACACTGTGACCCTGCCGGGAGATTCATGGATGGGCAGCTGCATGCAGCCGTACATCACCAAGCACAATGCCCACTGTTCGATGGAGTGGTGTAAAGCCGCCACCGCTGGACTTTGGAGAAGACGTGTTCTGCACAGTGATGAATCACACTTCTCTATCTGCATCTGGGTGAATGACAAGAGGACGTTACCCCCTGACTGCATTGTGCCTGCTGTTCAGATGGTGAAGGAGGATGATGCTATGGGCTGTTATCAAGGCGGGCCTCGGCCTCTTTGCTCCAGTGACAGGAAATCTTAAGACATCATGGACAATTGTAGCCTCCAGCTTTGTGGGAACAGTTTGGGCAAGGCCCGTTTCCGTGCCCCATGACTGTGCCCAGCACGCAAAGACTTGGAGAGGGAAGAACATGACCAGGCAACACCTTTGGGATGAACTAGAGAAGAGATTGTGTCCCGACGTCCCTCCATCAGGATCTGACCTTACCAAAGCTCTTTTGGATGATAGGGCAAAAAAAAAACAAAGACACCTCCAAAATCTTGTAATATTCCTTCCTAGAAGAGCTAGAGCCGTAAAATCTGTCGACTCCATATCAATGTCTATGGATGTAAAACGTTGAGGTCAGTAAAGCTCCTGTAGGCGTAATGCGTAGTGTCCAAGTTCAGTTGCCCGTATGTTGTATGATTTCACTACGAGACGAAACCAAAGAATAGTTTTTTATTCTGTTTTTAATTTTTTTTCACTTTGTTTCTTGGCTTGTTTAGCATCGTATTCCACATAGATTTGCATTTAACTTAACAATTCAATAGCAGAAATATGAATTTGAGAAACACAAGCATGTTCTTACATTCCTGCTGCATTGAAAAGTTTTCCATTCCCGTAGTATCGCGTTTGCTGACAGTCTAATGCTCGAATTTTGTTTTCTTTTTTTTTTTTCTTCCTTTTTTATTATATATATTTGTCATTTTTTTTACGTTTTGAAAACATCACAAATATCCTCATGTCAGAAAACTGGAGAATATCAAAGTCCACGTCGGCCTCGGAATCCTATTTAATTATGAGACACTTTTTATTTCTTCATTGTTATATTGTAACATAATAAAATTTCATGATACCCATCGGAGCCGTAACGACAGAGAAGAATCTCCAGCTGATGGAACTGAAATTAAGCTTGGCTTTGGTAATATAATACATGCGAGGAATAAGGTACCAAAATGTTACCATGGTTAAAAATTTTAAATTAAAGGAGTACTTAAAGGGCAGACATGTTTTTAGGGTAAAACCTTCTCTGTTTTCCGCATTATAGGTGAGTGACCTTTCCAACACGTTCTCTTTTTGATCAGCAAGAAAATGACAAAGACAGAGAGAAAAAAGGGACAGAAAAACTTGTTTTGTTTCTCGTAATGGTTTATGGATTTTCCCTGCAGGGATAAAAGTCAATTTGTATGATTTTCTGTATCTGAGACAGTTGTTAAATTCGATGAATAGTATTTTCTTTTTCTTGAGTTGCTTCTAATAAATGGGTAGATTTAAATCATAGCCGCTAGGTTATATGACAAAATATTCAAGATTTTTTTTCCTCCGATGTATCAAAGTGTTTGAGGTCATCAATGATCAATCAACGATTGATCAACTAATCACCAATAATAGGGGTTCAAATCTTCAGGGAATGTTCCAAAATATTGCCTTTAGGGACACCTTTATATACAAGAAGATCAAAAACTGTTAGAATTATTTTTATTTTGCTTCCAAATAAATGGAGTTTCAAGTAGTAATCAAGAAATCGATTCTTAACAAATGAAAATTTTTTTTATTATAACTTTCCTCAATTTGCAGTTTAAAGGGAACCTGCCACCAAGTTTTGCCGATAGGAGTTACGGCCACCACCTTTCAGGGCTTATCTGCAGAATTCTATAATGTTGTAGCTAAACCCCCAATCCTACCTGCAAGAGAAGAAAAATAACTTTTATTATACTCACCTGCGGGGCGGTCTGGTCCAAGGGGTATCGCTCTCCTTGGTCCGATGCCTCTATCTTCTTGCGATGCCACCCTGCTGCTTGCTTCATGGCTCCCCTGCATTGCGCTCCTGCGCAGGATACTTATCTGCCCTGTTGAGGGCAGAGCAAAGTGCCACAGTCTGTAGGCGCCGGGAAAGGTCAGAGAAGCCCAGCTCCTGCGCTCTGCAGGAATTTGCTCTGCCCTCAACAGATCAGATAAGTACGCCTGCAAAGGAGTGCGATGCTGGGGAGTCTGTGAAGCAAGCAGGAGGGTGGCAATCCAAGAAGATGGGAGGTGCCAGACCAGGACCCGTGACACCCATCAGAACAGACCACACCAGACCGCCCCCTGGGTGAGTATAATAAAAGTTATTTTTCTTCTCTTGCAGGTTGGATCAGGGGCTTATCTACAGCATTATACAATGCTGTAGATAAGCCTTGAAAGGCAGTGGCTGTAACTCGTTTCGGCCAAACCTGGTGACAGGTTCCCTTTAAGTAAAATCCAAATTTAGGGCAATTCAGAAAAATAGCAGCAAATGTGAATTGAATCTGTTGGAAATGGATTAAAAAGAATACAATAAACTCTTATACTAGCTTCTTCCCTTACTTGTCCCACCACCATTCCTCCTTTGTCCTTCCCAATTGGCTCAACTTCCTCTTACTACTCACTTCTGGTTGTCTTCCATCGAGTCTCACATGGTAATATAAGACACCCTGCATCCCATGTGAGCACATAGGGAGTACACATCATAAAGTGCGCATGGCCCCTTGTATCTGCATAGGGCGTAGTCCGCTGTGGAACTTCCAAGGAGAAGAAGAAGGAAGAGAACCAATTAGAAGTCCAGGCAGGAACAGGTATGGGGAGGGTCAAGGAGAGATAAGTAGAAGAGTTTATTATTTTTTAAACCCCTTCCTGGCACATAAGATTTACATTGAATTTATTTATATCATTCCCCCTTGAAATGAGTGAACCTTCCCAAATCCAATTTTGGAAAATGAGTTCCAATGTAGTATCTAGACTTTGGATCGAAATGGAGAAACCGGGAATCAGCAGAAACCTCATCAGGAGACTAGCCAAATAGTTAACAGAGAGATGAAGCATGCACATATTTTAGAGGTGTACTAGAAACCATGGGGCTTAAACTAAAAAAATCTGAATTCCTTGCCCCTCCTCATACATGTCCCTTTACTCACTGCCTGGTCCTCGGTTTGGCTCATCTTCAGTCTTCTTCTCCTTCCAGCCACTCGCAATGTACATCACTTAAGTGCTCTGTACCCCATGTACACTGTGTTCCAAATTATTATGCAAATAATATTTTCTCTGATTTTCCCAAATTACCTATATGAATTGCAGTCATTGTAATTTTCCAGTCAAATAACTATTAGAGTACAATTGAAAGGTTTTAGTACAAACTGCCTATGATAACAGTATATTTTTTAAAAAATAAAACACTCAAACTGCACTCAAAATGCATGTTCCAAATTATTATGCACAGCAGAGTTTTCTACCTTTTCATTTTAATAAAGAACAAAAAAATGGTCATTTTTGAAATTATAAGCAGTAGCAGGTTATTACAAACTGAAATCAAACAGTTTTCAACTCAAAACTTTATTCTAGGTGATGTTACATTTGCACATTGGATCCCTTGTTGGAAAGGAGCTTCTGAACTCTCTCGTCCATTGAATTTGTCAGGTTTTGGATGGTTTCTGCTTCAATTGTTTTGCATGAGGACAGAATACCCTCCCAGAGCTGTTGCTTAGATATGAACTGCCTCCCGCCATCATAGACACTCCTTTTGATGATGCTCCAGAGGTTCTCAATGGGGTTGAGGTCAGGGGAGCATGGGGGCCACACCATAAGTTTGTCCCCTTTTATGCCCATAGCAGCCAGAGATGCAGATGTGTTATGTGCAGCATGAGACAGTGCATTATCATGCATGAAAATGATCTTGC
>JARQOD010014158.1:0-11383 GCA_033576555.1 Oophaga sylvatica
TTTTAAGGAAAAATTTTGGGCCCACCAGGGACCTGGCCCCCCACACCCCCCCCGGGGGGGGGGTCCCCCAGCGGGTTTCCCCTGCGGGGCCCGGTTCATCCACTGCGTTATCGGTGCCCGGACGGGTTCCTCATCCCCGGGTTCGGCTGCTGGGGATTGGGGGCGAGTGCTGCACTCCAGCGGCTGGGCGGGGGATGAGGGTGAGTCCCTTAGCTCCGCTCCATCAGCTCAGCCTCTCCCGCTGCCGGTTAGCCCGCAGGTTCAGCTTCCACTCCGGGCAAAAAGGTTACAGGAATCCTCCGGGAACGCTGTCTCGATGGATGGGGGGTTTCTTCCCCCTGGGGAAGGGGCGTTCCCCGTCCTCCACCTCCAAATTGCCCCTCGTCGCATCTTTATCAGGAAGCTAGGCTTCTTTTGGGGGGGATTTCCGTGGGTTTTTTAGGGGCGGGGGGTTCCTTGTCCTTTTCTCCGCCAAAGGATCAAAGGGGATTCCCCTTTGCCACGGGGATGTCCTTTTAAATTTCAAATGCACTTAGCTGGGCGGCAGGCGTACCCCGTGGGGCAGGGGCCGCCGTGCCCAAAAGGGCCTTCCTCAGCCGCCCTTTAAAAGGTTCTTCTGGTGGCTGCGTTTACATCTAGACTGTTTGGGCTTTTCCCCGCGGGTTTTCACGTTCCCGGGGGCGTTTTCTGCAAGCCAGGAAGAGAAGCCGGTGTTGCTGAGGAGGGAAATCTGAGGCATCAGATCCTCGTGACATAGGAAGGATTTATTAATTAAGGGTTTATGTCTCCTTTTACGTAAATATACCTGACAGGAGCCTGTACGTCTATATCTACATTTTGTGATATAGACTGTTTTGGGTCCGTCAGTTATATTAGTAATAAGACTGTAGGGGGTCCGTCGGTAATATTATGTAGATATAGACTGTAAAAGGGGTCCCGTCAGGTTTATTTTTCTGTGATATGACTGACGGGTCCTGTCAGGTATTATTTCTGAGAAAAGACTGTCGGGCTCCTGTCGGTATATTTACTGTAGTAAGACTGTATGGGTCCTGTCAGGTTATTTACTGTATTTAACTGTTCGGGCTTGTCGGTATATTACTGTAGTTAGACTGTACGGGTCTGTCGGTATATATTTCTGTAGATATAGCTGTAGGGTCTGAGGGATAATTATTGTAGTATAGACTGTCGGGCTCCTGTCAGGGATATATTACTGTGATATAGACTGTAAGCTTGTCAGGTAATATTACTGTAGATATAAATGACAGGCTCCTGTCAGGTTAATTACTGTAGTTTTTGACTGACGGGCTCCCGTCGGGAATTTACGTAGTTTTTGACTGTTTGGGTCCCGTCGGATATATTACTGTAGATTAGACGTACAGGTTCCCGTCAGGGATATATTACGTGATATTAATGTGGGTCCCCGTAGGTATTTTACTGAGATATAACTGATGGGCTCTGTCAGGATTTTATTATTTGATATGATGTAAGGGTCCTGTCAGGTTAAACTGTAGATTTAAAAGTACGGGGTCCCTTTTGGTTTAAAAATTCGTAGTATAATGTATGGGCTCCTGTCAGGTAATTTTTTACTGTAGATATAGACTGTACGGTCCCTTTAGGAAATTTTTTACTTAGTATGACGTTGGGTCCTCTCAGGTATATAACTGGGATATAGACTGACGGGTCCCGTCAGGTATATTTATGTAGATATAGATGTAGGGCTCCTGTCGGGTTTTTTTACTGTAGAATAGACTGTACAGGCTCTGTAGGTATAAAAATTTCTGTTTATAGACTGTATGGGTTGTCCAGGTATTTTTACTGTTGATATAGACTGTACGGGCTCGTCAGGTATATATTACTGAGATATAGACGTAGGGCTTTTCCGGGCGGTATTTATTACTGTAGTAAGATGTGGGCTCCTGTCAGGTTAATTACTGATATAGATGTACGGGTCCGCAGGTATATTTACTGTAGTATAGACGTACGGCTCCCGTCAGGTTTATTTCTGTGATATGACTGATGGGCTCCCGTCGGTATTAATTACTGTAGTATAGACTTAAGGGTCCCCTCAGGAAAATTTTTTTGTAGTATAGACTGTTTTGGGGTCCTGTCGGGATATATTACTGTAGATATGACTGTACAGGCTCCCGTAGGTATTTTACTGTAGAATAGATGTAGGGTTGTCAGGTTATATTATGTAGAATAGATGTACGGGTCCTGTAGGGATTTTTACTTAGATTTAGACTGTACGGGCTCCTGCAGGTAATTTACGTAGTATAACTTTTTGGGCTCCTTAGGTATATTTACTGTAGTTTTAACTGTACAGGCTCCGTCGGGGATATTTTATGTAGATATAGATGTACGGGCTCCTTCGGGATATATTACTGTTTAGAGTCGGGCTCCTGTAGGTATATTTTATGTAGATATGACTTATGGACTCCGTCAGGTATATTTTTCTGTAGAATGACTTTGGGCTCCTGTCGTTATATATTACTGGTTAGACTGTACGGCTCCTGTCAGGTTTATTTATTGTGTTTTGACTTCAGGTCCCGTCAGGTATATATTACTGTGTATGACTGTTGGGCTCCCCGGGATATTTTTGTAGTTAGATGTATGGTCCCGTGGTTAAAATTTGTATATTAGATGTACGGGCTCCTGTCGGTTTTATTACGTGATATGACTGTTGGGCTCCTGTCAGGTATATATTCTGTAGATAAGACTTTTACGGGCTTGCAGGGATATTTATGTAGTAAGACTGTCGGGCTCCGTAGGTATATATTTGTAATATAGACTGTTGGACTCCCCGTCTTTTTATTTTTGTAAAAGAATGTACGGCTCCTGTAGGATTATTACTGTAGATTAGACTGTAAGGGGCTCCCGTCAGGTTAAAATTTCTGTAGTTTTAAATGTTGGCTCTGTGGGTTTTAAATTTCGTAGATAAACTGTTTTGGGTCCTGTCAGGTTTTTTACTGTAGATATAGACTGTAAGGCTCCCGTCAGGTATTATTACTGTAGATATAGACTGTACGGGCTCCGTCAGGTATAAATTACTTTGATATAGACTGTAGGGCTCCCGTCGGTTTTATTACTGTAGAAAAGACTGTTGGCTCCCTTTAGGGATTTTATGTGAAAGACTGTAGGTCCGTCAGGTATATATTACGTGATAAAGCTGTAAGGCTTTTTGTCGGTATAAATTTTTTGTAATATAGATGTAGGCTCCTGTCAGGGTTTTTATTCTGTGATTTAGACTTATGGCTCCGTCAGGTATTATTATGTGATATAGACTGTACGGGCTCCCGTAGGTAATTACTGTAGATAAAGACTGTATGGTCCGTCAGGTATAATACGTAATATAGATGTAGGGCCCCGTCAGGTATATATTATGTGAATAATGTATGGGCCCTGCAGGGATATATTACTGTAATAAGACTGTATGGGCTCCCGTCAGGGTTTATTACTGTGTATAGCGGTACGGGGTCCTGTCGGTATATATTTTGTAGATATAGACTGTATGGGTCCGAGGTATATATTACTGATATAACTGTTGGCTCCCGTCAGGTAATATTTCTGTAGATATAACTGTTGGGGGTCCGTCAGGGTTTTATTACTGTATAGATGTAGGGTCCTGTCAGGAAAATTTTCTGTAGATTTTGACTGAGGGGTCCCGTAGGTATATATTACTGTAGATTTAGCTGTTGGGCTCCCGTCAGGTTAATATTTTTAGATATAAATGTAGGGGGTCCCGTCAGGATATATTACGTAATATAGACTGTATGGGTCCTGTAGGTATTATTTTTGTAGTATAGACTGGGGCTCCTGTCGGTATATATTATGTAGTATAGACTGTAGGGCTTGTGGTATTATTTACTGTTTATGCTGTCGGGTCCTGTCAGGATATATTATGTGATATAGGATGGCTCCGTCAGGTTTTTTAAAAATTTTGTATAGACGTACGGGCTCCTGTCAGGTATATTTTATGTAGATTAACTGTAGGTCCTGTCAGGGATAATTACTGTAAATAGACGAAGGCTCCTTGGTATATTTACTTGTATAGAGTTTGGCTCCGTAGGAAAAATATTATGTAGATATGACTGTATGGGGGTCCCGTCAGGTTTATATTCTGTAGTATAGTGTGGTCCGGCAGGTTTATTACGAGATAAGACTGTAGGGGGTTTTTGTCGGTTTTATTACTGTAGTTTTTGACTGTAGGGCCCGTCAGGTAAATTTTTCTGTGTAAGACTGTATGGGGTCCTGTCAGGTTTTTATTTTCTGTAAACTGTACGGGTCCCGTCAAAAATTTTCTGTAGATATAGACTGTAGGGTCTGTCAGGTATATATTACTTAAAATTAAACTGAGGGCCCCCAGGGCATATTAGTAAATTTTTCTGACGGCCCCGTAAATATTTTTAAAGTAATTAACTGAGGGCCCTGTTATTTATGTAAATGACAGGGCCTTCAGTTTTTTATTACTTTTTTGAAGGGCCCGCAGGGGCTTATTACTTATAACGAGGGCCCTCATAATTTACGTTTAAATAACTGAGGGCCTGTCAGGTTATATTACGTAAAAAACTGACGGGCTATGAGGTTTTTTATTTTTATATAACTGACGGGCCCCTTCAGGGTTATATTACGTAAAATAACTTTGGGGCCTGTCAGGTATAAAATTAAATGCGGGCCCTTTCAGGTTTTTTTAGTAAATATGGGGCCCGTCAGGGAAATTTCGTAATTTAACTGGGGGGCCCCGTCAGGGTTTATTACGTAATATAACCTTTCGGCCTGTAGGGTTTATTTTTTGTAATATAATGACGGCCCTTCAGGGTTTATTACGTAATATTTCTGAAGGGTCCGTCAGGGTTTTATTACGTAATATTAACTGCCCGGGCCTGTATTTTACGTAAATTTTTACGCGGGCCCAGGTTTAAAATTCTTTCATTTAAAATTTTACCTGACAGGAGCCCTACAGTCATTCAAAAGTAATATTTCCCGACAGGAACCCTTTTAGTCTTATTCGTAATTATACTGACAGGAGCCAAGTCTATACTACGTTAATTGAAGGACCCAAAAGTCTTTTCTACAATAATTTTACGGGGCCCGACAGTCTATTTAAAATAAAATATACCTACAGGACCCTAAGTCTATATCTTTTAGTAATATATACCGGGCAGGAACCTTTCAGTCTATTTACGTAAATTTTTACTACGGGGCCTACAGTCTATATCTCAGTTTTTTTATACCCGACAGGAGCCTTCTCTTTTTCTACGTAATATATCCTGACAGGAGCCTTTTCGCTATTCTACAGTAATTTTATACCCGAAGGAGCCCCTCAGTCTAATTTTACAAAAATATACCTGACAGGAGCCCCTACAGTCTAAGCTCTTTTAAAATTTTACCTGACAGGAGCCCCTACAGTCTATATTTACAGTAATATATACCTGACAGGAGCCGTACAGTCTATATCTACATATAATATATACCTGACAGGAGCCGTACAGTCTATATCTACAGTAATATATACCTGACAGGAGCCTGTACAGTCTATATCTACAGTAATATATACCTGACAGGAGCCCGTACAGTCTATATCTACAGTAATATATACCTGACAGGAGCCTACAGTCTATATCTACAGTAATATATACCTGACAGGAGCCCATACAGTCTATATCTACAGTAATATATACCTGACAGGAGCCCATACAGTCTATATCTACAGTAATATATACCTGACAGGAGCCCGTACAGTCTATATCTACAGTAATATATACCTGACAGGAGCCCGTTACAGTCTATATCTACAGTAATATACCTGACAGGAGCCCGTACAGTCTATATCTACAGTAATATATACCTGACAGGAGCCCGTACAGTCTATATCTACAGTAATATATACCTGACAGGAGCCCGTACAGTCTATATCTACAGTAATATATACCTGACAGGAGCCCGTACAGTCTATATCTACAGTAATATATACCTGACAGGAGCCCATACAGTCTATATCTACAGTAATATATACCTGACAGGAGCCATACAGTCTATATCTACAGTAATATATACCTGACAGGAGCCCGTACAGTCTATATCTACAGTAATATATACCTGACAGGAGCCTGTACAGTCTATATCTACAGTAATATATACCTGACAGGAGCCCGTACAGTCTATATCTACAGTAATATATACCTGACAGGAGCCCGTACAGTCTATATCTACAGTAATATATACCTGACAGGAGCCCTACAGTCTATATCTACAGTAATATATACCTGACAGGAGCCCATACAGTCTATATCTACAGTAATATATACCTGACAGGAGCCCGTACAGTCTATATCTACAGTAATATATACCTGACAGGAGCCCGTACAGTCTATATCTACAGTAATATATACCTGACAGGAGCCCGTACAGTCTATATCTACAGTAATATATACCTGACAGGAGCCGACGTCTTATCAGTATAAACTGACAGGAGCGTACAGTCTATATCTACAGTAATATATACCTGACAGGAGCCTGTACAGTCTATATCTACAGTAATATATACCTGACAGGAGCCCGTACAGTCTATATCTACATAATATATACCTGACAGGAGCCCGTACAGTCTATATCTACAGTAATATATACCTGACAGGAGCCTACAGTCTATATCTACAGTATATATACCTGACAGGAGCCCGTACAGTCTATATCTACAGTAATATATACCTGACAGGAGCCCGTACAGTCTATATCTACAGTAATATATACCTGACAGGAGCCCGTACAGTCTATATCTACAGTAATATATACCTGACAGGAGCCCGTACAGTCTATATCTACAGTAATATATACCTGACAGGAGCCCGTACAGTCTATATCTACATAATATATACCTGACAGGAGCACATACAGTCTATATCTACAGTAATATATACCTGACAGGAGCCCGTACAGTCTATATCTACAGTAATATATACCTGACAGGAGCCCGTACAGTCTATATCTACAGTAATATATACCTGACAGGAGCCCGTACAGTCTATATCTACAGTAATATATACCTGACAGGAGCCCATACACTCTATATCTACAGTAATATATACCTGACAGGAGCCCGTACAGTCTATATCTACAGTAATATATACCTGACAGGAGCCCGTACAGTCTATATCTACAGTAATATATACCTGACAGGAGCCTGTACAGTCTATATCTACAGTAATATATACCTGACAGGAGCCCGTACAGTCTATATCTACAGTAATATATACCTGACAGGAACCCGTACAGTCTATATCTTCAGTAATATACTGTATATCTGACATACAGAGGCTGGGCTGGGGCTGATGTATATACAGGTGCTGGTCTGGGGCACATTATTAAAAGAAGGAGACAATGATGGGGCATATTACTACAAGAAGGGGACAATGATGGGGCATATTTCAGGGTGGAATCTACTTGCATTCCATGCTTAAATCTATCTATCTATCTATCTATCTCATCTATCTATCTATCTATCTATCTATCTATAAAGAAGAACATTAGAGCAGCACAAAGAAAGAGTCCTGGTGCAGAGCCCCCCAGGCAAATACCAAACATCAATTATAGAAATCCAGACAAATTGGAGGCAGCACACCGTTTGTAGTGAATAAAAAGCTGTTTAATAAGACCAAAAGGCGACGTTTTGGTCCAAACAACAGAACCTTTCTCAAGGCTTGAGAAAGGTTTGTGTTGTTTGGACCGAAATGTCGCCTTTTGACCTTATTAAATAGCTTTTTTTTTCACTACAAACTATGTGCTGCCTCCAATTTGTCTGGTTTTCTATCTATCTATCTATCTATCTATCTATCTATCTATCTATCTATCTATCTATCTATCTTCATTTTTTTTCCCCAAAGATCAATCCAATTGCTGTGTTTAGAAAGGGCAGTGTGAATGGCTCAGTGTCAGTGTGTGATAAACACGCATGAGCTTGAAGTCCCCTGCTGAACAGAAGAGAAGACTGCAAAGGTAAGCCTAAAATCAATAAATTGTTTACATAATAGGATTGATCATGGTGGTATTTCTCCTTGTATGTGATATTATTGGTCTTGGTATAAGGAATTATGTTGTGTATGGCGTTCATTTTCGTTTTATTCACATTTTTTGTTCTTATATTTTCACAACCTGAACGACCATGGCTTGCCCCCCCTAGTTTTGATCCTGGGTACGCCCATGCTGGGCGGTCATGATTTTCGCGCCACAGGGTGAGCTCGTGCCCACGAAGATACGCCCTTCTTCTTCAGCGCCTCATGGCACAAATATGGCGGTGATCTCTCAACAGATGCAGCAAAGTCTCTTGCACAACGAACAGTTCTGTATATGCACACAGGACCAGGCATCACCGGGCTTTGCTATCCTGTTCGTGACGCCAAAAATGAGTCGCCCGCCAGGGCCGTGGGGTACTCGGTACCGAGCCTGTTAACTTCAATGGGAGATGTCACGGCAGCTACGACCCGGTCCGTGGCCCTGGGCGCTCACCAAAAAGGGGATATATTTACAGGGGATAAAGTTTATGTCGTGATTCTTGACGCCACCTGTAGTGTCTGGTCAGGGTGACCAGAGCTGCTGTGCAGGTCCTCTGGAAGTGATGGTATTGTGCAGCTAGTTGGTAGGCCTCCTACAGGTGAGTCTGTGCTCTTCCAGGGCAGGTAGATGTTATATATTTGAGGAATGGTGCTGATGAATGTAGCAGAGAGAGAGGTGTGCGTCGCTGAAATAATTCTAGGAAACAGTCCAAGTGCAGTTTCAGGGTATTTACTCACAGTTCTGATATGCGCAGTACAGATGCCCGCCTGGTACTTTGTCCTCTGGGCTTGGGGTCCAGCAACCCCCAGGTAATTCGGTCACACTTGCAAAGGACTCCCGTTCTGTGTGTGTGTCCTTTCCTGGCCTTCTCTCTGTGCTGTTCCACTCCTCTCTTCCTAGCACCTCACCACGCAGTCTCTCAGTCCAGAAACTGCGGACCCTGTCGGGTAACAGATTATTTCTGTGCATCCTTGGCCCTATATAGTTTCCTTCCTGGTGGTAGTGCTGGTGGTTGGTAGCAATGACCCGTAAAGTTATTGCCACCGCCGGCTTACTAGCGGGGCCTGTAGGTTTCCAGCTAGTCTAGGGGCTGGTCCTTGTTGGCCTGGTCCTGATAGGGCCACGGATGGAAATGTGCACTCTCCGTGCCCTTGGACCCTTTCTCTAGCTCACCAGAAGCTCCTCAGTCTTCTTCTTTCTCTTGGAGGATGAGCTCCTATCGGCTAGCTCTCCTCTCCACCTCTACACACTCCGTGTGTTGCTGCTTCCTTAACTTCTCTCCTCCTCAGCTACTGCTAACTCCACCCACCCATACACCCCTTGCTAACCAGCCTGGTATGAGACCATCCTCCCATAGGGTACGTCCATATGACCAGCTGATATGGTGTGTGCTGGATGTAGGTGTTGGAGTCCTAGGGGTGCTCCCTCCTTACCTGGAAGTGGAGTGTCACACCTCTGGGTGAGGTGCAACACCTCTGTGGCGACTGAACACTCAGGGGCGCCACAACTACAAACAGGAAGACCTGATCCTAATATCTACGTGACCCCGCCTGCACTAATGAGATCAATGCCCCATCTAGTGGCTCTAACACCACCTCACTTTCTCTATACTTAAATATAGAGGTAGAACGAACATATGTACATTTTGTGAAAGTAGCAACAACATTAAATTGCAACACATAATAATGCATGTTTCAAGATCCCGTCTGGGTTGGAGCCGATGTTACTGCAAACACTAGGGGAAGCAGAGGCAGGTAGCGTAGTCAGATGGCAGCCGGAGGTCGGTACACAGGAAAGCAGTGTTTGTAGCAATGGATCAGGCGGATAACGTAGTCAGGTGGCAGCCGGAGGTCGGTACACAGGAAAGGCAGTTCGGTAACAAAGGAGCAGGCAGATAACGTAGTCAGGTGGCAGCCGGAGGTCGGTACACAGGAGAGCAGTGTTTGTAGCAATGGATCAGGCGGAGAGCGTAGTCAGAAGGCAGGCCGAGGTCGGTTCACAGGGGAGCAGTGTTTGTAGCAATGGATCAGGCGGAGAGCGTAGTCAGAAGGCAGGCCGAGGTCGGTTCACAGGAGAGCAGTGTTTGTAGCAATGGATCAGCAGGAAACGCTTGACTAAAGGCTTGAAGCTCAATAATCTCGCAATGACACACCCACAGGGCCAGGTTTATATAGGGTGTGTAATTGGCAATCAGAGGCCCAATCAAAAGAGCACTAGGTGTAGCCAATCAGGAAGAACAGTCAATGGTATCTGGGTTCAGCAAGGAACTTTGCAGCCAGCAGAATAGCTCAGATGGTAGAGCTGCTGGCCAGTGGACAAGAGGTACTGGGTTCGACTCCTGACAGTATGACATAAATACAGATGTGTGGCCCAGCTGCGCTTGGTACACATGTTTCCTGGAGAGTGCACAGGAAGGTAATTGTGAAAACCTGATATTCATTCACATCTCACACTTCCCAACATTACCACTAGAGGGAGCCTTAGACTATTTAAGTTAGTGAGACGTAGCAGTAGTCAGTCAAGTCAAGACAGCGAATATGTTTCCTGTCAGGATAAGTTCCTGTCAGAGCTCAGTGAGTTAGATCAGACTGGAGGGAGAGGAGAGAAGACTGATTCCTGACAGAGCTCAGGTAGTTCATCTTGAGCCGAAGTGGAGGCTAGTACGAGTGGAGGAAATCACTCTAGCCTAGTCAGAGCTACATCTGAAGCCGTTATCTCAGAACAAGCTGCCTGTGTTCCCTAAGAACGTGGAAAGTGACTCTCGGAGCTACAGCGTGTATACAGTCTGACGGAACGTCCTGTGAGCTGCTCTGGACAGAGTTTAGAAAGGAAAGAAGGAAGGGGACTACAGCAGTTATAACATTGAGTCAACTGAGAGCAGGTCAGTGAGCATTGGAAGGAAAGCTGACAACTACACCTACTGCTGCCCGTGCTTATGTTAAGGGTGAGAGCAGGGCGACAGGCGAGTGGTGAAAGAAGGACAAGTGACTTAGGTGACAGATCACCTTCACTCAGTTAACCGGACACCGGGTCCGAAGCATTGCTAGTACTTCACGGCTAGTGATAGAAAATCCGGAGGCCCTGCTGGACTTCAAGTCGCAGAAGGTAGCCCTAAGTGTTGATACGTAACTGGAGTCAGGGAGAACAAGGACTTTTAGCAAGTGCACTGCTTAGAAGGACTTCGTTCTTTCCAACATTGATTATCCCGAGACAGAGAAGGCTCTACCACAATGTTTCGGCCGGGCGTAGCTGCTACAGTAAGAGTTAAACTTGACTTTATGCAAGTTTGGACCCATACAAAAAGGGGAAAGGAGGCCTTTAAAACCCGCTCCCA
>JARQOD010014159.1:0-11368 GCA_033576555.1 Oophaga sylvatica
TACAGCTCTGACCAGTGACTCGCAGGCTACAGCTCTGACCAGTGACTCGCAAGCTACAGCTCTGACCAGTGACTCGCAAGCTACAGCTCTGACCAGTGACTCGCAGGCTACACTTCTGACCAGTGACTCGCAGGCTACAGCTCTGACCAGTGACTCGCAAGCTACAGCTCTGAACAGCGACTCGCAGGCTACAGCTCTGACCAGTGACTCGCAGGCTACAGCTCTGACCAGTGACTCGCAGGCTACACCTCTGACCAGTGACTCGCAGGCTACAGCTCTGACCAGTGACTCGCAAGCTACAGCTCTGAATAGCGACTCGCAAGCTACAGCTCTGACCAGTGACTCGCAGGCTACAGCTCTGACCAGTGACTCGCAAGCTACAGCTCTGACCAGTGACTCGCAGGCTACACCTCTGACCAGTGACTCGCAGGCTACACCTCTGACCAGCGACTCGCAAGCTACACCTCTGACCAGCGACTCGCAAGCTGGAGCTTTGACCAGCGACTCGCAAGCTACACCTCTGACCAGCAACTCGCAAGGTACACCTCTGACCAGCGACTCGCAAGCTACACCTCTGACCAGTGACTCGCAAGCTACACCTCTGACCAGCGACTCACAAGCTACACCTCTGACCAGCGACTCACAAGCTACACCTCTGACCAGCGACTCGCAAGCTACACCACTGACCAGCGACTCGCAAGCTACACCTCTGACCAGCGACTCACAAGCTACACCTCTGACCAGCGAGTCGCAAGCTACACCACTGACCAGCGGCTCGCAAGCTACACCTCTGACCAGCGACTTGCAAGCTACACCACTGACCAGCGACTCGCAAGCTACACCTTTGACCAGCGACTCGCAAGCTACACCTCTGACCAGCGACTCGCAAGCTACACCTCTGACCAGCGACTCGCAAGCTACACCACTGACCAGCGACTCGCAAGCTACACCTCTGACCAGCGACTCGCAAGCTACACCTCTGACCAGCGACTCGCAAGCTGGAGCTTTGACCAGCGACTCGCAAGCTACACCTCTGACCAGCAACTCGCAAGGTACACCTCTGACCAGCGACTCGCAAGCTACACCTCTGACCAGCGACTCGCAAGCTACACCTCTGACCAGCGACTCACAAGCTACACCTCTGACCAGCGACTCACAAGCTACACCTCTGACCAGCGACTCGCAAGCTACACCTCTGACCAGCGACTCGCAAGCTACACCACTGACCAGCGACTCGCAAGCTACACCTCTGACCAGCGACTCACAAGCTACACCTCTGACCAGCGAGTCGCAAGCTACACCACTGACCAGCGGCTCGCAAGCTACACCTCTGACCAGCGACTTGCAAGCTACACTCTGACCAGCGACTCGCAAGCTACACCACTGACCAGCGACTCGCAAGCTACACCTCTGACCAGCGACTCGCAAGCTACACCTCTGACCAACGACTCGCAAGCTACACCTCTGACCAGCGACTCGCAGGCTACACCTCTGACCAGCGACTCGCAGGCTACAGCTCTGACCAGCGATTCGCAGGCTACAGCTCTGATCGGCGACTCGCAAGCTACAGCTCTGACCGGCGATTCGCAGGCTACAGCTCTGACCGGTGATTCGCAGGCTACATCTGTGACCGGCAACTCGCAGGCTACAGCTCTGACCAGCGATTCGCAGGCTACAGCTCTGACCAGCAACTCGCAGGCTACAGCTCTGACCAGCGACTCGCAAGCTACAGCTCTGACCAGCGACTCGCAGGCTACACCTATGACCAGCGACTCGCAGGCTACAGCTCTGACCAGCGACTCGCAGGCTACAGCTCTGACCAGTGACTCGCAGGCTAGAGCTCTGACCAGCGACTCGCAGGCTACACCTATGACCAGCGACTCGCAGGCTACAGCTCTGACCAGCGACTCGCAGGCTACACCTATGACCAGCGACTCGCAGGCTACAGCTCCGACCAGCAACTCGCAGGCCACACCTATGACCAGCGACTCGCAGGCTACACCTATGACCAGCGATTCGCAGGCTACAGCTCTGACCAGCAACTCGCAGGCTACAGCTCTGACCAGCAACTCGCAGGCTACAGCTCTGACCAGCGACTCGCAAGCTACAGCTCTGACCGGCGACTCGCAGGCTACAGCTCTGACCAGCAACTCGCAAGCTACAGCTCTGACCAGCGACTCGCAGGCTACAGCTCTGACCAGCAACTCGCAGGCTACAGCTCTGACCAGCAACTCGCAGGCTACAGCTCTGACCAGCAACTCGCAGGCTACACCTATGACCAGCGACTCGCAGGCTACAGCTCTGACCAGCGACTCGCAAGCTACAGCTCTGACCAGCGACTCGCAGGCTACAGCTCTGACTAGCAACTTGCAGGCTACACCTATGACCAGCGACTCGCAGGCTACAGCTCCGACCAGCAACTCGCAGGCCACACCTATGACCAGCGACTCGCAGGCTACACCTATGACCAGCGATTCGCAGGCTACAGCTCTGACCAGCAACTCGCAGGCTACAGCTCTGACCAGCGACTCGCAAGCTACAGCTCTGACCAGCGACTCGCAGGCTACAGCTCTGACCAGCAACTCGCAGGCTACACCTATGACCAGCGACTCGCAGGCTACACCTCTGACCAGCAACTCGCAGGCTACACCTATGACCAGCGACTCGCAGGCTAGAGCTCTGAGGGAGGCGGCCATTAACTTATAATAAGCTGTAAGCTAGAATTAAAAGTCCTGCAATTTTTGAAAATGGACAAGTAAAGTGAAATTGCACCTTTACCCATTTATTAAGATGACAAATGAAGTGCTGTCCTTTGGGGGGATGTAGCTTAGTAACATCATATCTTCTATGAGGTGGAATAGAGAACCATATGACTGTGATTAGCAATAAGAGTGGATCGTCATCATCTTCGCTCGTTCTCTTGTCTGAGATGATCAGTTTCTATCTGTAAATCTAAGGCACTAGTCAGTAAGCATCAGACTGGGAGTTACTACAGCGGTAGGGCGAGATTTAAGAGGAGGTTGTGCGTGTTCTAGGCAGAGAGAATGACTGGTCAATATATCTTTTAGTCCAGCCTCCAAGTAGATCCCATTGGACCTCGCGCTAGGGGCCAGAGGCCATGTTTTGACTGCTATTGGCTGTTTAATTTATCCTTGAAATGTGATTACATGCACACATCATTCACTCCTGAGCGCTTTGACACATCGAAAGAAGGATTATGTCCTTACGCTGGGCAGTAGTGATAGCATCAGGATGTTCTTTGATGGAAAAGTTAATGCGCTTCAGTCCAATTGTCTCCTATGTGATGTATATGCTCTAGCTCCAAGGTCTGCTGTGTGTGATGTATATGTGCGATGTAGACGCTCCTACGTCTCCTATGTGCCATGTAGATACTGCCGCCCCAGGGTCTCCTATGTGCGATGTAACGCTCCCGCGTCTCCTATGGGCGATGTAGATGCTCAAGCGTCTCTTATGGGCGGTGTAGACGCTCCCGCGTCTCCTATGGGCGGTGTAGACGCTCCCGCGTCTCCTATGGGCGGTTGTAGACGCTCCGGCGTCTCCTATGGGCGGTGTAGACGCTCCCGCTTCTCAGATGTGTGGTGTAGACGCTCCCGCGTCTCCTATGGGCGATGTAGACGCTCCCGCGTCTCCTATGTGCGGTGTAGACGCTCCGCGTCTATGTGCGGTGTAGACGCTCCCGCGTCTCAGATGTGCGGTGTAGACGCTCCTGCGTCTCAGATGTGCGGTGTAGACGCTCCTGCATCTCCTATGGGCGGTGTAACGCTCCCGCGTCTCCTATGTGCCATGTAGATGCTACAGCATCTCCTATGTGCCATGTAGACGAGCCCGCGTCTCCAATATGCGTTGTAGACGCTCCCGCGTGTGTGATCAAGACGCTCTCGTGTCTATTTGTGATGTATGATTCGACCTATGTGTAATGTAGATGTTCCAGCCCTCCAATGTGTAATGTGGATGCTCCAGTGTCTCCTGTGTAATGTAGATGCTTCAGCCAGTGTCTCCTACGTGTGATGAAGATGCTTCAAGCACAGGGTCTCATACGTGTCATGTGGATGATCTACAGTCTCCTACGTGATGTATATACCCCAGTCCCAGTGTCTCCTATGTATGTAGATGAACCAGCCTCAGTATATCCTATGTGCAATGTAGATGCTCCAGAGTCTCCTATGTGTGACGTACAGTGGGTATGGAAAGTATTCAGACCCCTTTAAATTTTTCACTTTATTTCATTGCAGCCATTTGGTAAATTCAAAAAAGTTCACTTTTTCTCATTAATGTACACTCTGCACCCCATCTTTACTGAAAAAAAACAGAAATGTAGAAATTTTTGCAAATTTATTAAAAAAGAAAAACCGAAATATCACATGGTCGTAAGTATTCAGACCCTTTGCTCAGACACTCATATTTACGTCACATGCTGTCCATTTCCTTGTGATCATCTTTAAGATTGTTCTACTCCTTCATTGGAGTCCAGCTGTGTATAATTAAACTGATAGGACTTGATTTGTAAAGGCGCACACCTGTCTATATAAGACCTCACAGTGCATGTCACACCAAATGAGAATCATGAGGTCAAAGGAACTGGCCAAGGAGCTCAGAGACAGAATTGTGGCAAGGCACAGATCTGACAAAGGTTACAAAAGAATTTCTGCAGTACTCAAGGTTCAAAGAGCACAGTGGCCTCCATAATCCTTAAATGGAAGACGTTTGGGACCACCAGAAGTCTTCCTAGACCTGGCCATCCTGCTAAACTGAGCAATCGTGGGAGAAGAGCCTTGGTGAGAGAGTAAAGAAGAACCCCAAGATCACTGTGGCTGAGCTCCACAGATGCAGTAGGGAGATGGGAGAAAGTTCCACAAAGTCAACTATCACTGCAGCCATGAGAAAATAGGTCTGAGCTGAAAAAGTAAGTTAATGTGTATGCAAAATGTAAATGCATATTGACACATGAGCATTACAATCCTGTCTGGCCTATGCTTTTACTGATGGTTCAGTCGCTCTGTCCTTGTTCACATTTACGTCACTTGACAAGTGGAAAGGTTTTTAATACAAGAGTTAGGACTGTCCCATAAGGGTTGCTTTGACGTGGCGGGATGGCTTGTACATTCTTTTGATCAAAATTATGTTTACTAAACACCCTTATAATTATTACTACCTTCATGCTTTTGCAAAAAAAAATTTTTTTTTAATTTTATTTTAGGTTATTTGTTTTTTGTGTCTGATTTTCTCTATGACTGCAGCCAGTGGCAGAGTGGCCCGACGGAAAACTCTCCTCAGTGCCAGATATATGAAAGCCCGCATAGAGTTTGCTAAAAAACACATGAAGGACTCCCAGACTATGAGAAATAAGATTCTCTGGTCTGATAAGATGAAGATAGAACTTTTTGGTGATAATTCTAAGCGGTATGTGTGGAGAAAACCAGGCACTGCTCATCACCTGCCCAATACAATCCCAACAGTGAAACATGGTGGTGGCAGCATCATGCTATGGGGGTGTTTTTCAGCTGCAGGGACAGGACGACTGGTTGCAATTGAAGGAAACATAAATGCGGCCAAGTACAGAGATATCCTGGATGAAAACCTGTTCCAGAGTGCTCTGGACCTCAGACTTGGCTGAAGGTTCACCTTCCAACAAGACAATGACCCTAAGCACACAGCTAAAATAACAAATGAGTGGCTTCAGAACAACTCTGTGACCATTCTTGACTGGCCCAGCCAGAGCCCTGACATAAACCCAAATGAGCATCTCTGGAGAGACCTGAAAATGGCTGTCCACCAACGTTCACCATCCAACCTGACGGAACTGGAGAGGATCTGCAAGGAAGAATGGCAGAGGATGCCCAAATCCAGGTGTGAAAAACTTGTTGCATCATTCCCAAGACTCATGGCTACTAGCTCAAAAGGTGCTTCTACTCAATACTGAGCAAAGGGTCTGAATACTTATGACCATGTGATATTTCAGTTTTTCTTTAACAAATTTGAAAGATGGGGTGCAGAGTGTACACTAATGAGAAAAAAATGGACTTTTTGAATTTATGAAATGGCTGCAATGAAACAAAGAGTGAAAAATTTAAAGGGGTCCGAATACTTTCCGTGTGACGTAGATGCTCCAGTGTCTCCTATATGTAATGAAGATGCTCCATAGTTTCCTATTTGAGATGTAGATGCTCCAGCGTCTCCTATTTGAGATGTAGATGCTCCAGCGTCTCCTATTTGAGATGTAGATGCTCCAGCGTCTCCTATGTGAGATGTAGATGCTCCAGCGTCTCCTATGTGAGATGTAGATGCTCCAGTGTCTCCTATGTGAGATGTAGATGCTCCAGCGTCTCCTATGTGAGATGTAGATGCTCCAGTGTCTCCTATGTGAGATGTAGATGCTCCAGCGTCTCCTATGTGAGATGCAGATGCTCCAGCGTCTGCTATGTGAGATGTAGATGCTCCAGGAGATGTAGATGCTCCAGTGTCTCCTATGTGAATGTAGATGCTCCAGCGTCTCCTATATGAGATGTAGATGCTCCAGTGCCTCCTATTTGAGATGTAGATGCTCCAGCGTCTCCTAAGTGAGATGTAGATGCTCCAGCGTCTCCTAAGTGAGATGTAGATGCTCCAGTGTCTCCTATGTGAGATGTAGATGCTCCAGATGTAGATGCTCCAGTGTCTCCTATGTGAATGTAGATGCTCCAGCGTCTCCTATGTATAATGTAGATGCTGCAGCGCCTCCTATGTGAGATGTAGATGCTCCAGTGTCTCCTATGTGAATGTAGATGCTCCAGCGTCTCCTATATGAGATGTAGATGCTCCAGCATCTCCTATGTGAGATGTAGATGCTCCAGTGTCTCCTATGTGAGATGTAGATGCTCCAGGAGATGTAGATGCTCCAGTGTCTCCTATGTGAATGTAGATGCTCCAGAGTCTCCTATGTATAATATAGATGCTGCAGCGCCTCCTATGTGAGATGTAGATGCTCCAGTGTTTACTATGTGTAATGTAGATGCTCCAGCGTCTCCAATGTGATGTCTATGTTTCAGCGTTTCATATGTGAGATGAACTTCCCACTGTGAGGCGTACTGCAGTGTAATATACACCTATGTTCGGAATAACATACTGCTGCGAGTTCTTTTAAAAACTGATCACAAAGAATAGGACTGTGCTCCAGACCAAAGCAACCAAGGAAAATCAGTAATTAGTAGCAATATCATTAATGCCACCTAACATCACACCTCACCAACGAGAAAAAGCTCCACCATCACACTAGGGGTGAGTTCATTAAATGTTTGACCAAATACAGCAGAGCAAATTTCAAGTTTATCATTTTATACATCTCCCGAATGATGTTATTAATATCCAAATGGCCCCTATTGTACAGCTTAGAAATTCTTATGTGGAAGCTATAAAGTGAGTCATTCTACATCTCTATAACATATTATCATTATATTTTGTTTTAAGCAATTATTGTGCAATTTAGTGTAAAAAAAAAAATAATATACATTTCTATCTGAAAACCATCAGTAAGCAGTTGCTGTTCATTTAATTATTCTGAATAGGAGTCTATATATTATCATTTTATCCTGATTAAAGCACATCTTGTATGAATTTCTACCTGGAAACCATCAACAAGCAGTTGCAGTTGATTTTGCCTTTCGTAGAAGGAGTCTTCGAGAAGAAACTTTTAGCATTTTAATGCGTCGTTATTTTATCTTGCTTGAATCTTTGCGCGGTTAGAGGCAAAAGAATATAAAATTCTATCTGGAAACTGTCATCAAGTTGCTGTTCACAGATCTATAACTCCACAACGGATACATTTGTGGAGTTGGGAGAGCTGCGAGTTGTAGACATTGTATAGATGTCACATTTTTTCTGTAGATTGAAGACCCATCTTGCTGACTGTTTCCAATTACCAAAATATTTTTGTTTTCAAATTTGATAAAAGGTAATAAAGGTAAAACAGGTTGGTCAAAAGTTACACAAACATTCCGTGGGTATCTCAGCACACTTCCCCCCCCCAGTAACACCCAGCACAAGTCTGGAGGAACGAACATGAAGCAGGGGTCAGTTAGCAGCACTCATGTTTTATTCCAGAAGTCCGTGTGGTGGTGGTGATGAGTGGGGGGGTGTCGTGAACGTCTTGTCGAAACGGCGCCGATAGGGAAAAGTGATCCACTTAGGCCACCCCTCCTGCAGTCCAGAATTCTTTTCGGATAATTGAGCAAGTGAGATATTCGGAGGAGAAACAGTAGAGCCCATCACCAAAAATATATAGATATATATATATAAAAAAAAAAAAGTCAGAATCACATGCCGCAACCGACTGTGTACAAAAAAGTGTTACATTATGTGTCCCTACGCGTTTTGGAGGGCCGGGGAAGGGAGGAGCTGATTGAAAAGTGCAATTGGTCCCTTTTATCTCTGCATGGAGACTGTAAAAACAAAAAACAAAAACAAGCAGCTACGCACATACAGACACTGGACTATGGCGGAGTGTGTGCGCGTGTGCCGCTCCAGGAGACAGGAGGTCCTGCAGTGATTGTACAGAGGTGGGGAGAATGTCAGCGAACTGTGCGGGAAGGAGATGGAAAAATGTTTGGGTAAAAAAAAAAAAAAAAAAAAAAAGAAAAAGATTTCCCTTGTATCAAGCCAGTCCCATCTCTTCTAGAACGCTGCGCGGCGACTCATCCTCCTGCAGAGAAACAGAATACGGGGGTCAGACAAGCACCAGACCACCCGCCCACAACCCCCATCATATAGCGACTGCTAGAGCAGAATAGTGAGCGCAGCTCTGGGGTATAATACAGGATGTAACTCAGGATCAGTAATGTAATGTATGTACACAGTGACTGCACCAGCAGAATAATGAGTGCAGCTCTGGAGTATAATACAGGATGTAACTCAGGATCAGTAATGTAATGTATGTACACAGTGACTGCACCAGCAGAATAATGAGTGCAGCTCTGGAGTATAATACAGGATGTAACTCAGGATCAGTAATGTAATGTATGTACACAGTGACTGCACCAGCAGAATAGTGAGTGCAGCTCTGGGGTATAATACAGGGTGTAACTCATGATCAGTAATGTAATGTATGTACACAGTGACTGCACCAGCAGAATAGTGAGTGCAGCTCTGGAGTATAATACAGGATGTAACTCAGGATCAGTAATGTAATGTATGTACACAGTGACTGCACCAGCAGAATAGTGAGTGCAGCTCTGGGGTATAATACAGGGTGTAACTCAGGATCAGTAATGTAATGTATGTACACAGTGACTGCACCAGCAGAATAGTGAGTGCAGCTCTGGGGTATAATACAGGATGTAACTCAGGATCAGTAATGTAATGTATGTACACAGTGACTGCACCAGCAGAATAGTGAGTGCAGCTCTGGAGTATAATACAGGATGTAACTCAGGATCAGTAATGTAATGTATGTACACAGTGACTGCACCAGCAGAATAGTGAGTGCAGCTCTGGGGTATAATACAGGGTGTAACTCAGGATCAGTAATGTAATGTATGTACACAGTGACTGCACCAGCAGAATAGTGAGTGCAGCTCTGGGGTATAATACAGGATGTAACTCAGGATCAGTAATGTAATGTATGTACACAGTGACTGCACCAGCAGAATAGTGAGTGCAGCTCTGGAGTATAATACAGGATGTAACTCAGGATCAGTAATGTAATGTATGTACACAGTGACTGCACCAGCAGAATAGTGAGTGCAGCTCTGGAGTATAATACAGGGTGTAACTCAGGATCAGTAATGTAATGTATGTACACTGACTGCACCAGCAGAATAGTGAGTGCAGCTCTGGAGTATGATACAGGATGTAACTCAGGATCAGTAATGTAATGTATGTACACAGTGACTGCACCAGCAGAATAGTGAGTGCAGCTCTGGAGTATAATACAGGATGTAACTCAGGATCAGTAATGTAATGTATGTACACAGTGACTGCAGCAGCAGAATAGTGAGTGCAGCTCTGGAGTATAATACAGGATGTAACTCAGGATCAGTAATGTAATGTATGTACACAGTGACTGCACCAGCAGAATAGTGAGTGCAGCTCTGGAGTATAATACAGGATGTAACTCAGGATCAGTAATGTAATGTATGTACACAGTGACTGCACCAGCAGAATAGTGAGTGCAGCTCTGGAGTATAATACAGCATGTAACTCAGGATCAGTAATGTATGTACACAGTGACTGCACCAGCAGAATAGTGAGTGCAGCTCTGGGGTATAATACAGGATGTAACTCAGGATCAGTAATGTAATGTATGTAAACAGTGACTGCACCAGCAGAATAGTGAGTGCAGCTCTGGGGTATAATACAGGATGTAACTCAGGATCAGTAATGTAATGTATGTACACAGTGACTGCACCAGCAGAATAGTGAGCGCAGTTCTGGAGTATAATATAGGATGTAACTCAGGATCAGTGCAGGATTAGTAATGTAATGTAATGTATGTACACAGTGACTGCACCAGCAGAATAGTGAGTGCAGCTCTGCAGTATAATACAGGATGTAACTCAGGATCAGTAATGTAATGTATGTACACACTGACTGCACCAGCAGAATAGTGAGTACAGCTCTGGAGTTTAATACAGGATGCAACTCAGGATCAATACAGAATAATAGAGATGATGGGAGATGCTGTATGTACTGAGGTTCTGAAGCAGCAGAGGTGCTGCGTTTACTGAGGTTCTGAAGCAGCTGAGGCGCTGTGTGTACCGAGGTTCTGAAGCAGCTGAGGTATTATGAAGCTCTGCAGCATAAAATAAATAGCCATTCTTGGGGTGGGTGTCTCCTATGACTGTGGGGGTCTGCATATCCTTTCTGACTGATGGGGGTCCGGATAACACCCAGAATGAGGGTCCATAACGTCTCCTCTGTGTTTTCCTATCATCGCCCTGTGGCTACTGATCAGCGCCTGGCTCCTGCCGTCGTCCCCATAATCATTAATAACTCCCAGTTTCACCATTTATCACCGACGGCCCCTCTCTTCGGCTCATAGATCATCATCATCACCACTGCCTTCATTTCCTCGTCCTATGAGTCTGTGGCGCCCCCACCCTACCGCGGATCATTAATGCTTCTGCTTCCTATTCATCATCTCATACAAGCTGTGAATGGCGCACACACCTGATCAGCCGCCGCTGGTCCCCACTACTGAAGATCAGCCCCCCACTCTGTATAATCCCCCACCTGCTCTCGCTTGTAATCTCCCCACCACACACACTCTTTATCTCCCTCCCACTCTATCTCCAGTGTGGAAATTTCTTGCGATGAAAGTGAGTGGGTGGGAGTCAGTGAGCTGTGACAGGACAAGAGATGGGTGATTCATCCACTG
>JARQOD010014160.1:0-11346 GCA_033576555.1 Oophaga sylvatica
TCCCCACCCCAATTCTTTTCATGTCACCCGACAAAAGCACTTGGGACATGGGGTTTAACCATGTCTTTTCAGCCCTTTGAACTAATTGCAAAAACAATTAATCAACTTGTGTGAAAAATTTTCACACCTAAAAGGGGGTTAAAAAATGTAAATTCTTGTAAAAAAAACGGACTTTTTTGCTACGAATTACACCTTAAAAACCCCCTACAGGTGTAAAATTTTTTGCACACTAGTCTGATTTAATTGTTTGTGCAAATTAGATCAAAGGACAAAAAAGACAGGTTAACCCTATTACCCCAAAGTGTCATTTCAGCCCGGGTTCTGCATTTTCACAAAAGCCGGCAATTGAATTAGGGGCTATTATACATTAAAGTGTAGAACTAAAAATAAAAAATAAAATAGGGGTCCAAATTCAATACTTAATAATATGGGGTTAAAATTGCTGAAAAAAAATGCGTGGGCTCCCGCCCAATTTTCGAAACCCAGACAACAAAGCCAGTGATGGGGCAGATAAAAAACCCAAGGGGACCTTTATTTTGCCCCCCCCGGGACTAACATCGCCCCCAGACACCCCGGGAAAGAAAAATCTAAATTTAAATTTCGCCCTTCGCACTTTTCCCTCATTCCCATTCCCCTTGGGGTGGGAAGGGGTTTAATTTTGGGGTTAAAGCCACCTTGCATTAAAGGTGCCCTTTAAGCCGGGTTTTAAATTGGGAAACTGTAAATAGAAACTATCAATTTTTAAAATCCTTTTTGCATGAATAAAAATAAAACACACACCTTAAATTTAAAAATCTTTTTTAAAAATAAAGACACTTTTTTGACCATCTTTTATTTTCGCAAAAACCTTTCCTGTAATAAAAAAAAATAAAAAAGAAAAATTATTCTTCCCTATCCCAGCACAGTCAGGTCCCACGGTGTAACCTTCAGAAAGGGTTAATGTTTACTGCAGGGACCGCACAAAAGCTGCAGCCTCACAAAAACCCCAAATGAAGGGGTTCCCCCCTCCGACAGGAGATAAAGGCTGGGGTCACATAACGATCCCCACGATCCCGACAACGAAAAGCACTTGTCGGGATCGCGGGTGTATCGCTACATATCCGCTACTCCCAAACGGGGCCCCCGACTGGGACACGACACTGCGGGTAACCGTTTTAAGGGCCCTCTCACATAGCGATATCGCTACCCCAGATCGCGTGGTCACTGTTTTGTGACGCGCAGCGGCTCACCACGTAACGCTGGTTGAAATTCCGCGACGACAGCCCCCTCCCCCGGGGATCCGCTCGTCGCGAAATTCAGGGCCTTTTTTTTTCCTGGTTTCCCTCGCAGGCACGCATCGCTGCGTGGACAGGGGGGAGAACAGCGATCCGGGTAAAACCGGTCACAGCGGTTTCCGGGACCGCGCAGCGCTTGGAAAACCCCTGTGTACCTTGGAACCAGCTCCCCACAGGGCGCTGGATCCAAGGTACACCGCGGGTTTCAGGGACGCCCCCCCCCTGGAAAACCCCCCTGTGTACCTTGGTTTCCCCGGATCGCTGGGCTCCCGCCTGTCACACGCAGCGAGTGTCCGTCACGGGAAACCAGCGATCAAAGGTCCCGACATTTCAGCGACGATCAGCGAACCCGGGAGGGGGGGTGATCGTCCTGAATGTCACACACAGCGAATCGCTGGGGAGCTTGCGCCGTCACAAAACTATGACCAGCACGATCTCGGAGCGATATCGCAATTGAGACGGGCCCTTAAGTGGAAAGCTTTAAATTTATTGCTTTCCACTTTCACTTTTAGGGCACCAGGACCAATCAGGACGCAAGGAAACTGATTAACAAAAATAGGGGTTCCCTTCGAAAAAAAAAGGCGTGGGGTCCCCCCCAATTTTTTTTAACCGCCAAAAACAGACCGCTGAGGGCCGGACTTTCAGGCTGTTTAAGGGCCAAACCCTGGACCTTGCCAGCCTGATAATACCCCGCCACACACGTATCTTGGGGTATTAACAAAAAAGGGGATCCCCCGAAAAAAAAATTTGGGGTGGGGCCCCCCTATTTTTGTTTAAACCCGCCAGATAAGAAAACCGCAGGGCCCCCGGGTTTTTTATGCTTTAAAAGGGGCCAAGATCCCGGGCCTTCCACCGAAAAAAACCAGGCCACAGCACCGTATACTTGGGTGATTTAAAAAAAATAGGGATCCCTCGAAAAAAAAGGCGTGGGCCCCCTATTTTGTTAACCCCCAGAGAAAAAACCGCGAGGGCCTGGGTTTTTTAGGGTGTTAAGGAGTCAAGATCCTGGACCGCCCCCTGAAAAAACCAGGGCCCCAGCACTGCAATCTTGGGTGATTTAAAAAAAAAGGGATCCCCCGAAAAAAATTGGGGTGGGGTCCCCCCATTTTGTTAACCAGCCAGAAAAAAGAGACCGCTGAGGGCCCGGTTTTCAGGCGTTAAGGAGCCAAGCCCGGACCTTGCCCGCCTGATAATCCCGGGCCCCACAGTCTGCATACTTGGCGATTAACAAAAAAAAGGGGGTCCCCTTTTAAAAAAATTGGGGTGGGGCCCCCCCATTTTTGTTAACCACCAGATGAAGCGACCGCGAGGCCCGGTTTTTTTTAGGGTGGGAAGATCCAATATCCAAAGGACCTTGCAAACCTGAAAACCAGCCAACACTGCTTAGCTTGGCGTTAACAAAAAAGGGATCCCCCAAAAAAAAAAAACGGCGGGGGGACCCCCCTATTTTTTTTTTAACCAGCCAAGAAAAAATGCAGACGCTGCCCCCTGGAAAAAAAGACGAAAGGCCCATGGTTTTTTGCCCTCAACAGCCTGATAATACCAGGCTACAGCAGCCCCACTTTGGGCGCAAAAAAGATGGCCAATTTGTGGCACTTTTTCCCCCTTCCCCCCTTGCCCGAGCGGGGCAAGCGGGTAAAAGGGGTTATTTCACCGTTGAAAATTTCACGGTGACAAAAAGCCCGTTAATAATGGGTAGGCCAATAAAAACCCCGACCATTTTTAACCAAATTATTTAAAAGTATAAAAAAAGACACAGCAAAAAAAAAGTCTTTTTTAAAAAATAAAAAAGACAACACAGTTTTTATTTCTTTTTTTACTCTCTCTTTTCCTGCGACGCCATCGATCTCCTGTAAAAAAAGAAAAAAAAAAAAACCAAAAGATACCCCCTGTCCGACCGTCCATAACGATTGTCCCACGACGATCCACTCTGCTACCGCAATGACAGGGGAGCCCGTATTTCAACCAGCACAGCTATTTCCTGCTTCCCCCCCGGTGACGCATCGGGCTGACTGCTTTAACGGCCGGGATTACCCGCATCACTGCAGTTATCGCAAAACGCATGGACCGCCGGGGGAAAAGAAATGGCGGCCAAAAGCGTGCAGGACTGCCCGCCGGAATTTTCTCCCGGGGTAAAGGCCGCGACTCCTGACGACCCGACCGCGGACATGACATGACAGTGACAACCCGTTCCGGTATCCGATAAAAAAAATCGAACTGGAAACGGAATTCCGATACGCAAAGGCCGATCCCGATTTTTTGCATATGGAATGCTAACACTAGTCACAAATTTTTTTAAAACCCAAAGGGTTTAAAAGGGAAATTGGACCAAATAATTTTTGTACAATTGCAGTACGCTGCCCCCATAGGGGGGGGGGAACCACTTTTTTTGGCCACGGCAAGCCGAAGGAAGGGCCCCTTTTTGATTTTTTCCAAACCAAAAGGGGGGGAAATTGATTTGGATGCCATTTCTTTGGAACCCCCTTTGGCCAAAACGGAAACCCCCCAAATACCCCTTTGGGGGAAACCCAAAAACCCCCCTAAGGAATTATCAGTTTTTTGAGGTTTTTAATCCCCAAGTGTTCCAAAATTTAACAAACCCTTTTAAAATTTAAAAATCAATTTTTTCCACAAAAAGCTTTTCCCCCAAATTTTTATTTTTCCAAGGGTAACAAGCCCAAAATTATTTGAAATTTGTCCGAGTGCGCTGAAACCCCATAGGGGGGAAACCACGTTTGGGTGCATGCAGATTTGGAAGGAAGGAGCGCCGCGAAATTTTTCAACCAAAATTTGGGTGGACGCCATGTCATTTTGGAGAGCCCCTGACTCCTAAAAGGGAAACCCCCCAAAAACCCTTTTGGAAACTAACCCCCCAAGGAACTTACTGATTTGGGGGAAACTTTGAACCCCCCCTGTTTCCAAAAATTTAAACATACAGCCAAAAATTTAAAAAACTTTTTTTTTTTTACAAAAAATTTTTTTTTGCCCCCAATATTTTTTTTACAAGGGGAAAAGAAGAAATTGGAACACAAAATTGTTGCCAATTTTCCGAGAAAAATAAAACCCCCAAAGGGGCGAAAACCTGTTGGGCACACTGGGGCTCGGGAAGGAAAAAGTGCTTTTGGGGTTGCAGATTTGATGGAATGGTCTGGGGGGGTCATTTCCCCTTTTTGGGGAGCCCCTGATGCACCCAACCTTTTGGAAACCCCCACAATGACCCCTTTTTGGGGAAAAAAACCCCAAAGGAACTTATCTAGATTGTGGGAGACTTTGAAACCCCCCAATGCTTTACAAAATTAAACCCACCGTAAAAAAAAAAAACTTTTTTTTTAAAAAATGATTTTTTCCCCCGCCCCAAAATTTTTTTTTCACAAGGGTAACAGGGGGAAAATTGGCCCCCCCAAAATTTTTTTGCCAATTTTTGTCCTGGGGGGTACGCGCCCAAAAAGTGGGAGAAAACTACGTATGGGGCACGTCAAAGGGGGCTCGAAGGGGAATAGGCCTTTTGGAGCCCCAAAAATGGAATTCTGGTCGTCATGCCATTTTGAGACCCCCCGATGCCCAAACCCCTAAAAAACCCCCCCCCAATTTTACCCCAATTTTTTGGAAATGACCCCCAAAACTATTAAAGGGGGTGACTTTTTTAACCCCGAAGCTTCACAAAAAATTTTAAGCCCGCCGTAAAAATAAAAATCCTTTTTTTTTTTACAAAAAATTGATTTTTTTTTTCACCCCCAATTTTTTTTTTTCACAAGGGAACCCAAAAAAGGCCCCAAAAAATTGTTGTCCAAATTTTTTCCCGAGTCGGATTCCCAATAGTGGGGGAAAACATGTAGGGTAAGAGGTGGAAGGAAGTGTGGTTTTTGGGTTGGTTTAAAGGGGGTTGGGGGTTATGTCCATTGGAAGTATGGTTTTAAAAAAAAAAAGGAAATTTTGAAAAAAGAAAAGGAAATTTTTAGTTTTTTGGCTTTGAAGAATGTTAAAATTTTTAAAAAAAAAAAAAAAATTTTTTTTTTAAAAAAATTTTTTTTTAAAAAATTTTTTTTTTTTAAAAAAAAGGGGAAATTGGAAAAATTTTTGAATTTGGGTTTATACCCCAAAAGTGGGAAAAACTCGTATGGGTAACCAGGGTGGGAAGGGGGTAGGGATTTTGGTTTTGGGGCTTTGAGGAATGGTTGGTGCTCATGTCCTTTAGAGCCCCTGACCCTAAACATAAAAACCCCCCAAGGACCCCATTTTGGCAAATGACCCCCCAAAAGGAATTTTTTAATTGTGATGCCACTTTGAACCCCGAGTGCTTCACAGAATTTAAAAACGACGCCGAAAAAAAAAAAAATTTTTTTTTTACAAAAATTTTTTTTTTCCCCCCCAATATTTTTTTTCACAAGGGAAAGGGGAGAAAGGCCCCCCAAAAGTTTTTGTCCAATTGTCCTGAGTACGCTAACCCCAAAAAGTGGGAGAAAAACTACTGATGGGCGCACTCGGGGCCGGGAAAGGGAAGTAGTGACGTTTTGGATTGCAGACTTTGATGGAATGGTCTGGGTGCGTCATGTCGCATTTTGGAGAGCCTGATGCGCCTAAAACATGGAAACCCCCACAAGTGACCCGATTTTGGAAAATAGACCCCACAAGGAACTTATCTAAGTGTGGTGAGCCTTTAAAACCCCAAAGGGGGCCTTCACAGAATTTTAATAACGCACAGCCGAAAAAAAAAAAAATTTTTTTTTTTTTTTTTTGCAAAAATGATTTTTTCGCCCCAAAAATTTATTTTTTACAAGGGAAACGGAGAAATTGGACCCCAAAAGTTGTTGCCAATTTTGTCCTGAGTACGCTGATACCCAAATGGGGGAGAAAACTACTGTATGGGTACACGTTGGGGCTGGGAAAGGGGGAAAGTAGTGACGTTTTGGATTGCAGATTTTTGATGGAAGGGTTGGGGGCGTCAGTCGCTTTGGAGAGCCCCTGATGCACCTAAACAGTGGAAATCCCAACAAGTGACCCCATTTTTGGGAAAAATTTAGACCCCAAAAGGGAACTTACTAGGTGTGTGGGAGCGCTATGAAGCCCCAAGTGCTTCACAGAAGTTTATAAGTACAGTCGAAAAGACAAAAAAATTTTTTTTGTACAAAAATGAATTTCGCCCCAGTTTTTTTTTTTTCCAAGGGAACAGAAAAAAATGGGGACAAATTGCACAAAAACTCTTGGGGTACAGAGTACCTATACCCCAAAAGTGGGGATAAACTACGTTTGGACGCATGGCAGAGCTCAAAGTAAAGGAACACCTTTGACTTTTTCAATGCAGAATTGGCTGGAATTGAGATCAGACCCCGTGTCACTTTGGAGACCCCCCTGAGTGCCTAAACAGCGGGAAACCCCCCAATTCTAACTCCAACCTAACCTCACACACCCAACCCAGTCCCAAACCCCAAACCACAAACCTAACCATACACACCCCAATCCCAACCCTAACCCTATCCTAACTTTAGCGCCAACCCTAACCCCAATTTAGCCGCAACCCTAACCCTAACCCAAAAGGGAAAATGGAAATAAAATGCATTTTTTTTTTTATTATTTTCCCTAACTAAGGGGGTGAAAAAAGGGGGGTTTGATTTACTATTTATAGCGGGTTTTCATGATTGGCAGCTGTCACGCTAAAAGACGCTTTTTATTGCAAAAATAGTTTTTTTGCATCGCCACTTTTTGAGAGCTAAAATTTTTTGCATATTTTGGCCCACAGAGTCATGTGAGGCTTATTTTTTTGCGGACGAGTTGAAAATTTTTTTTGTACCATTTTTGACATGTGACATTTTTTGATCGATTTTTATTTCGATTTTTGGGGGGTTTAGAATGAACAAAATCAGCAATTCTAAATTTTCTTTTTGGGGGGGGCGTTTTTTTTTTTCCGCTGTGGTAAAATTGATAAATCAGTTTTATTCTTCGGATCAGAACGATTATGGCGATACCTCATTTATATCATTTTTTTATTTTTTTGGCGCTTTTAATAGAAAAAAAAACAATTTTTAAAAGAATAATTATTTTTGATCGCTTTATTCTGCGAGCTAAAAACTTTTTTAATTTTTCGCTGATGAGCGTATGGCGGCTCGTTTTTTTGCGGGACAAGATGACGTTTTCAGCGGTACCATGTTTATTTATATCGGTCTTTATGATCGCGCGTTATTCCACTTTTTGTTCGGCGGTATGATGATAAAGCATTGATTTTTTGCTTCGGTTTTTTTTTTTTTAAGGGGTTCACTAAAAGGGGGTTTAAATATTTGGGGCAGTTTTATAGGGGGGGTCGTTACGGACGCGGCGATACAAAAATGTGTTTCTTTTAATTTTTTTGTTTTTTTATTTACAGGAAGAAATGAATTTTTGGGGAATATTTTTTTTTTTTTTTTTTTTTATTTTGAATTTTTTTTTTTAAAATGTTTTTTTTATTTTTTAACTTTTTTTACTTTGTCCCAGGGTGGGACATCACTGTATTTTATCAGACGCTGGGTGACAGTGTGCACAGCACTGTCACACCAGCGATCGCTCAGGCAATGCAGCAGGCTTCTCAGTGCCTGCTCTCAGCAGGGACTGAGGAAGCCGGCCTCCCTCCAGGACCCGGGGCCATCTTGGAAACCGGGTCCGGGAGGGAGGAAGCCCCCAGAACAGCGCATCACATCGCGCTGGTCTGGGGGGTCTCAGGGGCGCGCAGGGAGCCCACTCCCTCGCGTGCTTCCCGTGCCCCATACAAACCGCGATCAAGTTTGATCGCGGTGTGTGGGGTTAATGTCCGGGAGCGGTCCGTGACCGCTCCTGACACACAGTCACGGGTGTAGCTGGTAATCAGCTGCACCGGCGGCGATTAGCTGCGCTCCCTCCGGGAGCGCACTGATCGCCTATGACTACTATCCCGTCCCTGGTCAGATTGTCACGGGTTTTAGGACGGATAGTACCCTCAATTCAGAGGGGGGTTAAACATTTGATTCAAAGTTTCCATTAGGAAAGATACAGATGTAAACCTTGGAAAAACAATGTAAAAAATGTGAAAAAGCACTGCTCAGCTTTTTTTTTCAAATTTCGCACTGGAGTGCTGCCACTAATCTTTGTTTCCTGACGCTAGTATTATACTTACCAGCCATCATCTTCGCCTCTTTTCATCCCACTCTTGTTCCGATTTTCAGGTAAGTTAGATTAATGGCATCAATCCCGCGCTGACATAAAAAAGAAGCTGTAGGATGCTTTAATTCTTTGAACTGTTTCTATGTGGATGTTCCAGAGCTTTCACATCATAAATTATAAATTACCTTAAACAAAAGAAATATTTAAAAAACATTAAAATCTACCCGGAATAAAGAAAGAAAATAACTCCAGTTCTAAAACTTCAAACACAAATTAACCAATAACCAATTATTCAAAATTTTAGCCACAAATTTGGAGAAAAACCCCCTTTGCAAGTAGCAAAGTTTTGGTGTAACTTGAGGTTTATTTAAAATTTAGCGATTTTTTGGCATTTTCAAGACAGTTTCTGTAACGAATGGAAGCGGAGGCACAGGTGTCCAGTGCACATTTGTTTATTGCTATTTTTGTGGAACCACAGGGCCCATGGACCTGGAGGCTCTAAAGGCGGATGACTAAGCGAGCCCCAGACACCCGTAAATAAGACCCCCGAACAGAGTCAGATTGGAATGCCCAGGGACCAGGTGCTACCTCCAGTTAGACCCCGGGACGTGGAAGCTGGCCCAAGCGGAACAGGCAGGGATAACAGGTAGCGTTGAAACTTGTCTGGGGAGGGAAACGGGAGCATGGGACGAGCTGGCACAGGCAGTACGACGTCGTCGAAAGGGAATAAGTGGACGCTTGAGCAGTATGGAACTTGCACTGGCAGCACTGGGTCGTTTTCAGGGAAGCTAGTAAGCTGCAGGCCGTCTGAGAAGACAAACAGTATTAGCTGGTCACTGGCAGGGGACTGGAAAGCACAGCAGATCACAGGCACGTCAGAACACAGAGGGGAAACTAGCAACAGGAAACACTTGTTGATCCGGCACCTTTTTATGGCAGAGGGGCCAGAAATACCACACACAGGAAACTATTGGTTAACCACATTTTGGAAAAATGCACTTTGTCTCTTGAAGAGACCAATAGCGCTGTGCGCACGTGACCTAAGCCTCATACCCGGGGATGTGCTGGCCACGCGCCAGGAAGAAGGAGCAGGGGGAGAGCTGAGACAGTGCGGCAGGAAGCAGACTGAGGCGAGGGCCCTGCGGAGATACGGGAACCAGAGCGTGGGGATGGGGACCCCAGCGGGAGCCCCACGCAGGCACAGGTGTTGCAGTTTCCATTTTGTTGGGGATGAAAGGGGTGTGAGACCACAGCTAGTCTAATTATGATGTTATGTGACATACTTACACCATAAATCTTACTCCAGTCTCTGAATGGAGTAAGATTTGTGCCGTCACATCTTAATGAATCATGCATCTCTGACTTCGGCATGTGTTATGTTTCGGTAGCTGAGGGTGCAGGTAAAAAAGGCAATACACCCAGAGCAGTTGGAATCTATGGGATTGCAGTACCCTGACTAACCACCACAACTAGAGGCAGCCGTGGAGCGTTCCTACGTTGGTCCTAGACGCCTCGTCACAGCCTGAGAAACTACTACACCTAAAGATAGAAATAGGAAAGCTATCTGCCCCGGAGCAGAACCCCAAAGATAATAGAAAGCCCCCAAACATGTAATGGCGGTTAGACAAGAGGAAATACTGACACAGAAAGAAAATAGAATGAGCAAACGCTGGGGCCCAAACTATCTAAATAGAAAAGGACAGGAAGGGTACTTACTGCAATCCCAGAAAACCCTGAAAAACACCAACTCTACTAATTTCAAAATCACCTGAGATCACACGACCTCTACCACCTAAATTAGCTCTCTGGTGTAACAAAATCAAAACAGCAGCCACTGAAAAAACTGGAAAAAGCAAAAGAACAAAACTCAGTGGCTGAACTAAACTGAGAAGGCAGAAGCCCCGGAGGGGACCCAGAAGGCCCCAAAGAAGTGCAGGACAAAATGCAAAAATTATAGCAACAACACAAAAGAAGAAAAATTCTTATCTGGTAGCAGGAGATGCAGACACGACACAGCAGGCTACAAGGGAAACTGGAATGAAGGATTCAGACCAGAACAATTGATCACCGGCAACCCTGATGGGAAAATGACTCCCTTATATAAGACCAGTCAGTAACACCTGATTCCCAGTCCTCACAATCTTCATAGTACCGCTTGTAACCACCAGAGGGAGCTCTGCTCAGAACTCATCTCAAACCCATTCACAACAGGCATGCTAGTCTTGATGAATCGGTGTTGTAGTGTGTTTGTTAATGCATAAATTCATAAAGCTCTAGAATGAAATTTATATGGAGCCTATTTAGTCTATATAAACCAACAGTCCAAAATACAAATAATGTATTTGTTCAATATGGAGGAGTAGTCAAGAATCTCTTAAAAAGACTTTTTAATCTTTTTAAAAACTATTGAAAAGAGAAACCTAAAATTTTTTGTGTCCTTCCCAATGCAAAATCTCACCCCCCCATGCTTATCATATGTCATTTGTGATACTGTTGTTTTCATGTAGCAGAAGGTCCTTTGTGACTTCTCAGGCACCAGGGTCTGTGTGTGAGTGCTACCCTTGCATCCTCTATAGCTACATTCTGGGTTCACGGCTCTTGTTCTTGCTAAGAGAAGATTTGCCAAAATATTGAGAATGCAAATGTTTATAGAACTTTTTTATGAAAAACTAATAGTCCTAAGGAAAAACATTTTTTTGTTCAAAAGCACAGTGCAAAATAAAATATCTACCAGTTGCCTTTTTTTGGTTGCAAACTATCACTAATTACATTTATAGACGTAGCAACGTTTTTATAGACATTTAACAAGATATGCTCCATAATGTAGCATACCTTAATTTTTAACAGTTTAACGTTTGTCAAGTTAAATTGAAGATTGCCTCATAATGGTATGTAACGAGTTAAATATCATTTTAAAGGGTCTTTCTAAGTTGTGAAAAAGTGGACACTGACCACTTTTTTGCCA
>JARQOD010014161.1:0-11344 GCA_033576555.1 Oophaga sylvatica
ATGATTTCTGGTGTTAGTTTACTAAGTGTACTGTGTCTGTTATTACTGACAGGTGACTGATTTCTGGTGTTAGTATTGACAGGTCTGTTTCCTGGTGTTAGTATTCTGAGGTACTGATGTCGGTGTTAGTTACTGACAGGTGTATGTTCTGGTGTATTACCGTGACTGATGTTCCTGGTTTATTAGACTGATGTTCTCTTGTTTAGTGAAGTAGACAGTTCCTGGTGTTAGTATTACTGACAGGACTGATGTTCCTGGTGTTAGTATTACTGACAGGTGACTGTTCCGGTGTTAGTTACTACAGGTGACGTTTCCTGGTGTTAGTATTACTGACAGGTAGATGTTCCGGTTAGTTACTGACGGTAATTCCTGTGTTAGTTTCTGACAGGTGACTGATGGTTTTGGTTTAGTTGACAGTGAGATGTTCCTGGTGTTGATTTACTGACAGGTGACTGATGTTCCTGTGTTATAAATTTACTGGGAGTTCTGTGTTTGGTATGATGAAGGTGACTGATGTTCTGGTTTAGTTTACTGACAGGTGACTGATGTTCCTGGTGTTTTACTGCAGTGAGTTCGTGTTGTATAGGTGTGATGTTTCTGTTAGATTGTCGGTTATGTTCTGTAGTAAGAGTTGATGTTGGTTATATCCTGAGTGACTGATGTTTGTGTGATATATATAGTTGACCGGTGTTAGTTCCTGGTCAGTATGTTAGGTACTGACGGTGTTATATTCTGGGTGTTTTGAAGGTGACTTGTTCCTGGTGTTAGTATTATACAGGTGACTGATGTTCCTGTGTTAGTTTAGAATTGACTGATGTTCTGGTGTTAGTTTACTGACAGGTATGATGTTCTGGGTTAGTTGACAGGTGATGTGTTTTGTTTTGGGACTGTGTTTGTGTAGGTTATACGTTACGTTGTTCCTGGTTTGATTTCGTGATTCTGGTGTTTTTATCGGTTGATGCTGTGTAGTACTGCATGTATGCTGTTTGTTTACTGAAGGACTGATTTCCTGGTTAGTATTACTGAGTCGAGTTCCTGTGTAGTTTACTGAGGTGTTTGAGATCGTGATAGCTTTTGTTATAGGACTATTGTTTATACAGGTTGTTCCTGTGTTATAAGGTGTTTCTGTGTATTAACATGTGATTCTGTGTTTTTGCGTGATATCCGTGTTGTTACTGAGGAGGTTCTGTGTTGATATGACGGACTGATGTTCCTGTGTTAGTATTACTGACAGTGATGATGTCCTGGTGTTAGTTTACTGCAGGTGACTGATGTTCTGTGTTAGTTTACTGAAGGTGACGAGTCTGGTGTTAGATTACTGACAGGTGCTGATGTTCTGGTGTTATTATGACAGGTGTTCTGGTGTTGATTGACAGGGATTCTGTGTATATTCTGAAGTACTGTCGTGTTGTATTATGACGTGATAGTCTGTTAGTTATGAGGTGACTGATGTCTGGTTAGTATACTGCAGTGAGTTTGGTTATATGAAGGATGATTCTGTTTATACTGACGTGACGATTCTGTTAGATTCTGACAGTGATGATGTTTGTTGTTAGACAAGATTTGTGTTGTTTACTGACGGTTGATTCTGGGTTAGTATACTGCGGCTGTCCGTGAGTTTACGGGATGATGTCTGGTGTATATCTGCGATGATCGTTATTCTGACAGTGAGATTTCTTTTTATGTGGTCTGGTTGTATATGACAGGTGATGTTCTGGGATTTCTGACAGTGATGTTCTGTTGATTTCGACTGATTCGGTAAGAAGGTGCTAGTCGGTAGATCTGATATGTTGGTGACTGATGTTCCTGGTGTTAGTTTACTGACAGGTGACTGATGTTCCTGGTTAGATTCTGACAGGTGACTGATGTTCCTGGTGTTAGTATTACGACAGGTGACTGATGTTCCTGGTGTTAGTATACTGACAGGTGACTGTGTTCCTGGTGTTAGTATTACTGACAGGTGACTGTGTTCCTGGTGTTAGTTACTGACAGGTGATGAGTCCTGGTGTTGTATTACTGACAGTGACTGATGTTCTGGTTTAGTATTACTGACAGGTGACTGATGTTCCGTGTTAGTATTACTGACAGGTGACTGATGTTCTGGTGTTAGTATACTGACAGGTGACTGATGTTCCTGGTGTTGTATTACTGACAGTGACTGATGTTCTGGTGTTAGTTACTGACAGGTGACTGATGTTCCTGGTGTTGTATTATGACAGGTGACTGATGTTCCTGGTGTTAGTATTATGACAGGTGACTGATGTTCCTGTGTTATATTACTGACAGGTGACTGATGTTCCTGGTGTTAGTATTACTGACAGGTGACTGATGTTCCTGGTGTTAGTATTACTGACAGTGTGACTGATATTCCTGGTGTTAGTATTACTGACAGGTGACTGATGTTTCTGGTGTTATATTACTGACAGGTGACTGATGTTCTGTGTTAGTTTACTGACAGGTGACTGATGTCTGTGTTAGTATTACTGACAGGTGACTGATGTTTCTGGTGTTAGTATTACTGACAGGTGACTGAGTCCTGGTGTTAGTTACTGACAGGTGACTGATGTTTCGGTGTAGTTTACTGACAGGTGACTGATGTTCTGTGTTAGTTTACTGACAGGTGACTGATGTTCTGGTGTAGTATTACTGACAGGTGACTGATGTTCCTGGTGTTAGTTTACTGACAGGTGACTGATGTTTCTGGTGTTGGTTACTGACAGGTGATGATGTTCTGGTGTTAGTTTACTGACAGGTGACTGATGTTCCTGGTGTTAGTATTACTGACAGTGACTGATGTTCCTGGTGTAGTTTACTGACAGTGACTGATGTTCTGGTGTTAGTATTACTGACAGGTGACGATGTCCTGGTGTTAGTATTACTGACAGGTGACTTAGGTCTGTGTGTTAGTATTACGACAGGTGACTGATGTTCTGGTGTTAGTATTACTGACAGTGACTGATGTTTCTGTGTTATATTACGACGTGACTGATTTCCTGTTTAGTATTACTGCAGGTGATGATGTCCGGGTTAGTATTCTGACAGGTGACGATGTTTCTGTGTTAATTAGAAGTGACTGATGTCCTGGTTAGTATACGACAGGTGAAGTTGGTGTGTATTACGACAGTGACTGTTCTGTGTTAGATTACTGACAGGGACTGATGTTCTGGTGTTAGTATACGACAGGTACTGATGTTTGGGTTAGTTTACTGACAGTGACTGATGTTCTGGTGTAGTATTACGACAGGTGACTGATGTTCGGTGTTAGTATAGACGTGACTGATTTCCTGTGTAGTATTACTGACAGTGACGAGTTCTGGGTAGATTACTGACAGGTGATGATGTTCGGTGTTAGTATTCTGACAGGTGACTGATGTTCCTGGTGTAGTATTACTGACGGGACTGATGTTCTGGTTGTATTACGACAGGTGATGATGTCCTGGTGTTAGTATTACTGACAGGTGATGATGTTCTGGTGTTAGTATACTGACAGGTACTGATGTTCTTGTTGTTTCTGCGGGACTGATCCGGTTTAGATTATGCAGGACTGAGTCCTGTGTTAACTACAGGTGACTGATGTTCCTGGTGTTAGTATACTGACAGGTGACTGATGTTCTGGTGTTAGTATTACTGACAGGTGACTGATGTTCCTGTGTTAGTATTACGACAGGTGACTGATGTTCCTGGTGTTATATTACTGACAGGTGACTGATGTTCTGGTGTTAGTATTACTGACAGGTGACTGATGTTCCTGGTGTTAGTATTACTGACAGGTGACTGATGTTCTGGTGTTAGTATTACTGACAGGTGACTGATGTTCCTGGTGTTAGTATTACTGACAGGTGACTGATGTTCCTGGTGTTAGTATTACTGACAGGTGACTGATGTTCCTGGTGTTAGTATTACTGACAGGTGACTGATGTTCTGGTGTTAGTATTACTGACAGGTGACTGATGTTCCTGGTGTTAGTATTACTGACAGGTGACTGATGTTCCTGGTGTTAGTATTACTGACAGGTGACTGATGTTTCTGGTGTTAGTATTACTGACAGGTGACTGATGTTCCTGGTGTTAGTATTACTGACAGGTGACTGATGTTCTGTGTTAGTATTACTGACAGGTGACTGATGTTCCTGTGTTAGTATTACTGACAGGTGACTGAGTTCCTGGTGTTAGTATTACTGACAGGTGACTGATGTTCTGGTGTTAGTATTACTGACAGGTGACTGATTTCTGGTGTTAGTATTACTGACAGGTGACTGATGTTCCTGGTGTTAGTATTACTGACAGGTGACTGATGTTCCTGGTGTTTTGTATTACTGACAGGTGACTGATGTTCCTGGTGTTAGTATTACTGACAGGTGACTGATGTTCTGGTGTTAGTATTACTGACAGGTGACTGATGTTCCTGGTGTTAGTATTACTGACAGGTGACTGATGTTCCTGGTGTTAGTATTACTGACAGGTGACTGATGTTCCTGGTGTTAGTATTACTGACAGGTGACTGATGTTCCTGGTGTTAGTATTACTGACAGGTGACTGATGTTCCTGGTGTTAGTATTACTGACAGGTGACTGATGTTCCTGGTGTTAGTATTACTGACAGGTGACTGATGTTTCTGGTGTTAGTATTACTGACAGGTGACTGATGTTCCTGGTGTTAGTATTACTGACAGGTGACTGATGTTCCTGGTGTTAGTATTACTGACAGGTGACTGATGTTCCTGGTGTTAGTATTACTGACAGGTGACTGATGTTTCTGGTGTTAGTATTACTGACAGGTGACTGATGTTCCTGGTGATAGTATTACTGACAGGTGACTGATGTCTCTGGTGTTAGTATTACTGACATTTGACTGATGTTCCTGGTGTTAGTATTACTGACAGGTGACTGATGTTTCTGGTGTTAGTATTACTGACAGGTGACTGATGTTTCTGGTGTTAGTGTTACTGACAGGTGACTGATGTTCCTGGTGTTAGTATTACTGACAGGTGACTGATGTTCCTGGTGTTAGTATTACTGACAGGTGACTGATGTTTCTGGTGTTAGTATTACTGACAGGTGACTGATGTTCCTGGTGTTAGTATTACTGACAGGTGACTGATGGTTCTGGTGTTAGTATTACTGACAGGTGACTGATGTTCCTGGTGTTAGTATTACTGACAGGTGACTGATGTTCCTGGTGTTAGTATTACTGACAGGTGACTGATGTTTCTGGTGTTAGTATTACTGACAGGTGACTGATGTTCCTGGTGATAGTATTACTGACAGGTGACTGATGTCTCTGGTGTTAGTATTACTGACATTTGACTGATGTTCCTGGTGTTAGTATTACTGACAGGTGACTGATGTTTCTGGTGTTAGTATTACTGACAGGTGACTGATGTTTCTGGTGTTAGTATTACTGACAGGTGACTGATGTTCCTGGTGTTAGTATTACTGACAGGTGACTGATGTTCCTGGTGTTAGTATTACTGACAGGTGACTGATGTTTCTGGTGTTAGTATTACTGACAGGTGACTGATGTTCCTGGTGTTAGTATTACTGACAGGTGACTGATGGTTCCAGTTGTTATGACATTTTCCTGCGGGACGTGATTCACAGGGCAGTAATGAAGAGTAGTCTAAAGATTCGCCCCCATCGCGTCCTGAGAGCCACGTCTCTTTGTCTTAAACCTTAAATGAGTTGTCCAGGCTTGTGGTACAAGTCTGAAATCGCTTTATGTCACTGTGTGTGACTGCAGACTTGTGAACCCTCAGTGTGCACTGCATGCTGATATGATTTACTGGTGGCGGGTTTGGGTACGGGACTGGAAGTGTCTGAAATTCGGACACATGTACAGTCATGGCCAAAAGTTTTGAGAATGACACAAATATTGATTTTTACAAAGTCTACTGCTTCACTTTTTCTAATGGCAATTTGCATATACTCCAGAATGTTATAAAGAGTGATCAGATTAACAGCAATTACTTGTAAAGTCAATATTTGGCTAGAAAATGAACTTTATCCCCCAAAACACATTTCAACATCATTGCAGCCCTACCTTAAAAGGACCAGCTAACCTCTTTTCAGTGATTGCTCCATTAACATAGGTGTGGGTGTTGATGAGGACATGGCTGGAGATCAATCTGTCATGATTAAGTAAGAATGACACCACTGGACACTTTAAAAGGAGGCTGGTGCTTGGCATCATTGTTTCTCTTCTGTTAACCATGGTTATCTCTAAAGAAACACGTGCAGTCATCATTGCAATGCACAAAAATGGCCTAACAGGGAAGAGTATCGCAGCTAGAAAGATTGCACCTCAGTCAACAATCTATCGCATCATCAAGAACTTCAAGGAGAGAGGTTCCATTGTTGCCAAAAATGCTTCAGGGCGCCCAAGAAAGACCAGCAAGCGCCAGGACCTTCTCTTAAAAGTGTTTCAGCTGCGGGATCGGGCTACCAGCAGTGCAGAGCTTGCTCAGGAATGGCAGCAGGCAGGTGTGAGTGCATCTGCACGCACTGTGAGGCGGAGACTCTTGGAGCAAGGCCTGGTCTCAAGGAGGGCAGCAAAGAAGTCACTTCTCTCCAGAAAAAACATCATGGACAGACTGATATTCTGCAAAAGATACAGGCAGTGGACTGCTGAGGACTGGGGTAAAGTTATTTTCTCTGATGAATCCCCTTTTCGATTGTTTGGGACATCAGGAAAACGCCTCATTCGGAGAAGACAAGGTGAGCGCTACACCAGTCTTGTCTCATGCCAACTGTTAAGCATCCTGAAACCATTCATGTGTGGGGTTGCTTCTCAGCCAAGGGAATCGGCTCTCTCACAGTCTTGCCTAAAAACACAGCCATGAATAAAGAATGGTACCAGAATGTCCTCCAAGAGCAACTTCTCCCAACCCTCCAAGAGCAGTTTGGCGATCAACAATGCCTTTTCCAGCATGATGGAGCACCTTGCCATAAAGCAAAGGTGATAACTAAATGGCTCAGGGAACAAAACATAGAGATTTTGGGTCCATGGCCTGGAAACTCCCCAGATCTTAATCCCATTGAGAACTTGTGGTCAATCATCAAGAGACGGGTGGACAAACAAAAACCTAAAAATTCTGACAAAATGAAAGCATTGATTGTGCAAGAATGGACTGCTATCAGTCAGGATTTGGTCCAGAAGTTGATTGAGAGCATGCCAGGGAGAATTGCAGAGGTCCTGAAGAAGAAGGGTCAACACTGCAAATATTGACTTGCTGCATTAACTCATTCTAACTGTCAATATAAGCTTTTATTACTCATATGTTTGCAATTATTATATTTCTGTCTGTGATAAAAACATCTGTCAAACACACATAAAAACCAGAGGGCAGCAGATCATGTGAAAATATAATATTTGTGTCATTCTCAAAACTTTTGGCCATGACTGTATATGTTTGGGGGCTTTCTATTTTCTTTGGGGATTTGCTCCGGGGCAGATAGCTTTCATCTTTCTGCCTTTAGGTGTAGTTATCTCTCAGGCTGTGACGAGGCGTCTAGGATCAACGTAGGAACGCTCCACGGCTACCTCTAGTTGTGTCGTTAGTTTAGGAATCTGCAACCCATCAGTTACCAACATCTCAGGTGTTCGGCTGCCCGGCTGTTGTTCCTGTCCTCCTCAGCTACCTAACATAACATTCTTCCAGTTATGAAGCAGTAGTGACTCTATAATCAGTGCCGGGTATATTAATACTCCCAGTTATGAAGCAGCAGTGACTCTATAATCAGTGCCGGGTATATTAATACTCCCAGTTATGAAGCAGTAGTGACTCTATAATCAGTGTCGGGTATATTAATACTCCCAGTTATGAAGCAGTAGTGACTCTATAATCAGTGCCGGGTATATTAATACTCCCAGTTATGAAGCAGCAGTGACTCTATAATCAGTGCCGGGTATATTAATACTCCCAGTTATGAAGCAGTAGTGACTCTATAATCAGTGCCGGGTATATTAATTCTCCCAGTTATAAAGCAGCAGTGACTCTATAATCAGTGCCGGGTATATTAATACTCCCAGTTATGAAGCAGTAGTGACTCTATAATCAGTGCCGGGTATATTAATACTCCCAGTTATAAAGCAGCAGTGACTCTATAATCAGTGCCGGGTATATTAATACTCCCAGTTATGAAGCAGTAGTGACTCTATAATCAGTGCCGGGTATATTAATTCTCCCAGTTATGAAGCAGTAGTGACTCTATAATCAGTGTCGGGTATATTAATACTCTCAGTTATGACGCAGTAGTGACTCTATAATCAGTGCCGGGTATATTAATACTCCCAGTTATGAAGCAGTAGTGACTATAATCAGTGCCGGGTATATTAATACTCCCAGTTATGAAGCAGTAGTGACTCTATAATCAGTGCCGGGTATATTAATACTCCCAGTTATAAAGCAGCAGTGACTCTATAATCAGTGCCGGGTATATTAATACTCCCAGTTATGAAGCAGTAGTGACTATGATCAGTGCCGGGTATATTAATACTCCCAGTTATGAAGCAGCAGTGACTCTATAATCAGTGTCAGGTATATTAATACTCCCAGTTATGAAGCAGTAGTGACTCTATAATCAGTGTCGGGTATATTAATTCTCCCAGTTATGAAGCAGTAGTGACTATGATCAGTGCCGGGTATATTAATACTCCCAGTTATGAAGCAGCAGTGACTCTATAATCAGTGCCGGGTATATTAATTCTCCCAGTTATGAAGCAGTAGTGACTATGATCAGTGCCGGGTATATTAATACTCCCAGTTATGAAGCAGCAGTGACTCTATAATCAGTGTCAGGTATATTAATACTCCCAGTTATGAAGCAGTAGTGACTCTATAATCAGTGTCGGGTATATTAATTCTCCCAGTTATGAAGCAGTAGTGACTCTATAATCAGTGCCGGGTATATTAATACTCCCAGTTATGAAGCAGCAGTGACTATATAATCAGTGCCGGGTATATTAATACTCCCAGTTATGAAGCAGTAGTGACTCTATAATCAGTGCCGGGTATATTAATACTCCAGTTATGAAGCAGTAGTGACTCTATAATCAGTGTCGGGTATATTAATACTCTCAGTTATGAAGCAGCAGTGACTCTATAATCAGTGTCGGGTATATTAATACTCCCAGTTATGAAGCAGTAGTGACTCTATAATCAGTGCCGGGTATATTAATACTCCCAGTTATGAAGCAGTAGTGACTATGATCAGTGCCGGGTATATTAATACTCCCAGTTATGAAGCAGTAGTGACTCTATAATCAGTGCGGGTATATTAATACTCTCAGTTATGAAGCAGCAGTGACTCTATAATCAGTGTCGGGTATATTAATCTCCCAGTTATGAAGCAGTAGTGACTCTATAATCAGTGCCGGGTATATTAATACTCCCAGTTATGAAGCAGCAGTGACTATATAATCAGTGCCGGGTATATTAATACTCCCAGTTATGAAGCAGTAGTGACTCTATAATCAGTGCCGGGTATATTAATACTCCCAGTTATGAAGCAGTAGTGACTCTATAATCAGTGTCGGGTATATTAATACTCTCAGTTATGAAGCAGCAGTGACTCTATAATCAGTGTCGGGTATATTAATACTCTCAGTTATGAAGCAGTAGTGACTCTATAATCAGTGTCGGGTATATTAATACTCCCAGTTATGAAGCAGCATGGACTCTATAATCAGTGCCGGGTATATTAATACTCCCAGTTATGAAGCAGTAGTGACTCTATAATCAGTGTCGGGTATATTAATACTCTCAGTTATGAAGCAGCAGTGACTCTATAATCAGTGTCGGGTATATTAATACTCCCAGTTATGAAGCAGTAGTGACTCTATAATCAGTGCCGGGTATATTAATACTCTCAGTTATGAAGCAGCAGTGACTCTATAATCAGTGTCGGGTATATTAATACTCCCAGTTATGAAGCAGCAGTGACTCTATAATCAGTGCCGGGTATATTAATACTCCCAGTTATGAAGCAGTAGTGACTCTATAATCAGTGCCGGGTATATTAATACTCCCAGTTATGAAGCAGTAGTGACTCTATAATCAGTGCCGGGTATATTAATACTCCCAGTTATGAAGCAGCAGTGACTCTATAATCAGTGCCGGGTATATTAATACTCCCAGTTATGAAGCAGTAGTGACTCTATAATCAGTGCCGGGTATATTAATACTCCCAGTTATGAAGCAGTAGTGACTCTATAATCAGTGTCGGGTATATTAATACTCCCAGTTATGAAGCAGCAGTGACTCTATAATCAGTGCCGGGTATATTAATACTCCAGTTATGAAGCAGTAGTGACTCTATAATCAGTGCCGGGTATATTAATACTCCCAGTTATGAAGCAGTAGTGACTCTATAATCAGTGCCGGTTATATTAATACTCTCAGTTATGAAGCAGCAGTGACTCTATAATCAGTGCGGGTATATTAATACTCTCAGTTATGAAGCAGCAGTGACTCTATAATCAGTGTCGGGTATATTAATTCTCCCAGTTATGAAGCAGTAGTGACTCTATAATCAGTGCCGGGTATATTAATACTCCCAGTTATGAAGCAGCAGTGACTATATAATCAGTGCCGGGTATATTAATACTCTCAGTTATGAAGCAGCAGTGACTCTATAATCAGTGTCGGGTATATTAATACTCCCAGTTATGAAGCAGTAGTGACTCTATAATCAGTGCCGGGTATATTAATACTCCCAGTTATGAAGCAGCAGTGACTATATAATCAGTGCCGGGTATATTAATACTCTCAGTTATGAAGCAGCAGTGACTCTATAATCAGTGTCGGGTATATTAATACTCCCAGTTATGAAGCAGTAGTGACTCTATAATCAGTGCCGGGTATATTAATATCCATTAGAACAGTTGGGGTTATAAACATGCCGGGGATATTAAAATTTTAGTTATGAAACAGCAGTGACTATAATCATGGGTTTTTTAAACTCCCAGTTATGAAGCAGAGTGCTCTATAATCAGTGGGGTATATTAATCTCCCCCGTTATGAAGCAGTATGACCTATAATCAGTGCGGGTATATTAATCTCCCGTTATGAAGAGGTGACTTATAATCATCGGGTTTTTTTAAATACTCCCAGTTATGAAGCAGATGACTCTAAATCAGTTCGGGTATTTTTAACTCCATTTTAAGCGGTTTTGTGACTCTTAATCAGTGCCGGGGATATTTTACTCCCCGTTTTTGAAGCGAGTGAATTTTAACAGTGCGGGGATATTAATACTCCATTAGAACAGCGTGATCTATAATCGGTTATATTAAATTTCCCCGTTATGAAGCAGTGTGCTCTATAATCAGTGCCGGGAAAATTATTTCCC
>JARQOD010014162.1:0-11336 GCA_033576555.1 Oophaga sylvatica
GGCCCTCTCACCATCACTCCCATCATTGGCCCTCTCACCATCACTCCCATCATTGGCCCTCTCACCATCACTCCCATCATTTGTCCTCTCACCATCACTCCCATCATTGGCCCTGTCCCCATCACTGGCCCTCTCCCCATCACTCCCATCATTGATCCTCTCACCATCACTCCCATCATTGGCGCTCTCCCCATCATTGGACCTCTCCCCATCAATCCCATCATTGGCCCTCTCACCATCACTGGCCCTCTCCCCATCACTCCCATCATTGGCCCTCTCCCCCATCACGACATCATCTCTCCACAGCGGCCACACTCAGCACACACACACCACAGTGGCCGCACTCGGCACACACACACAAGCACACACCACAGCGGCCGCACTCAGCACACACACACATCACAGCGGCCGCACTCCACACACACACAGACACATTCCACAGCGGCCGCACTCACCACACACACACACACACCACAGCAGCTTCACTGGCACAGCAGCCACACTCACCTCTCCATGCGCCGGCAGCTTCCTTCCTCTCACACATTGAGTGGCGCTGTGGGAGAGGAAAAGCTGCAGTCAGGGAACAACGATGAGGTGAGGCCACGTGCCAGCTGAGAGGGCTCTGCGTGCCCTTTTTGGCACGCGTGCCATAGGTTCGCCATCACTGGCTTAGAACAATAATTTAGAGACTTACAGGCTTTTTCTTCTGAGTGGCATCCAACATGCGTTTCGGCTTACCACCTTCGTTAGGGTACCCTACTGACACCAGCGCCGATAGGGCACAGGACACCAAGTGTTACCACTAGTGTTGAGCGATACTTTCCGATATCCAAAAATATCGGATCGGAATGGTATCGCCGATATCACTAAAATATCGGCGATACCCGATACCGGAAATCCAATGTAAGTCTATGGGAACAAAATATCGTAACTAAAAAAAACTCTTTCTTTCCTTGTAAACACTAAATAACACACATAGAATATATATATATATATATATATATTATATACATGTCATTGTGACATATATATATACAATATTTATAGTTTATACACTTCTACATAGTAAAATAGCCTTGATTCAATTGCAGGGTAATGCCGACTTTTGTGAAAAGACAGAAGCACCCGACATGAAATGACACTTGGTTTACATAGAGTTAACCATGTCTTTTCATGTAGTTTGATATCTGATTTGCACTAATAATTACATCAGTCTATGTGTGCAAAATTTCACACTGTAGGGGTTAATTAAAGGTGTAAATTCGTTGTAAAAAAAACGGACTTTTTTGCTACGAATTTACACCTTTAATTAACCCTACAGGTGTGAAATTTTGCACACATAGACTGATGTAATTGTTAGTGAAAACAATAGATCAAACAACTTGAAATGACATGGTTAACTCTATGTAAACCAAGTGTCATTTCATGTCGGGTTCTGCATTTTCACAAAAGCCGGCAATTGAATTAGCGGCTATTATACTATGTAGAAGTGTATGAACTATAAATATAAATATATATATATATGTGTCACAAATTCAATGACATGAATATATATATGAGGTGTAAAATTGTTTGAAAAAAAATGCGTGGGCTCCCGCCCTATTTTTGCAACCAGACAGACAAAGCCAGCGAGTGGGGGCAGATAATAATAGCCCAGAAAGGGACCATTATTTTTGGCCCCCCCTGGCTACTAACATCTGCCCCCAGACACCCCAGAAAAGACAAATCTATAATTAGATTCGCCCTTTCTGGCACTTTGCCCGTCTATTCCCATTGCCCTGTAGCGGTGGCGAATGGGTTAATATGGGGTTAAAGCCACCTTGCTATTGAAAGGTGACCTTAAGCCAGGTTAATAATTGAGAGCTGTCAATTAGACAAACTATCAATTATTAATCCTATTGCATGGAATAAAAATAAAACACACACACTTTAATTAAAAATCATTTTAATGAAATAAAGACACATGTTTTTGACCATCTTTATTTTACTGCAAAAACCATTTCCTGTAATTAAAAATAAAATAAAAAAGCAAATTATTCTTACCTATCCCATGCACAGTCAGGTCCCACGGTGTAATCCTTCAGAAAGGGTTAATGTTTACTGCAGGGACCGCAGCTAATGCTGCAGCCTCACAGTAAACCCCCAAATGAATGAGCTCCTCTCCTGGCTGACAGGAGAGGAAGTGGAAAGCTTAATTGATTGCTTTCCACTTTCACTTCAGGTCAGCCAGGACACAATCAGTGACGTCAGAGGGAACTGATTAACAAAAATAGGGGTTCCCTTCGAAAAAAAAATGGCGTGGGGGTCCCCCCTTTTTTTTGTTAACTAGCCTGATGAAGCAGACTGCTGAGCAGTGGCGTACCGTGAAAGAAGCAGACCATGCAGCTGCTATGGGGCCCGGACAGGTGAGGGGGCCCGCGACGGTCGGGTAGCTGTGCTGACACAGTAATACCAGGGGGTCGGCGGGGGGAGGGGGAGGCGCAGTTCTTCTATATACTCACCCTCCTGGTGTGGTCTCTGCAGCCCCTGCTCTTCTCCCACGGTCTCCGACGCCTGTGTTCAGCGGTCAGGTGGTACCGCTCATTACAGTCATGAATATGCACATATTCATGACTTTAATGAGCGGTCCTGCGTGACCGCTGAAACACTGGCGGCGGAGACCGCGGGAGAGAAGAGCAAGGGCTGCAGAGACCGCGCCGGTGGAAGGGTGAGTATAAGGGATATTTACCTGTCCCGTTCCACCGTTGCTCGCGTCCTCTTGCTGCAATGTTCAGGTCAGAGGGCGCGATGACGTCGTTAGTGCGCGCCGCGCCCTCTGCCTGATCATTCACTGCTGGAGGACCCCCGAAGACAGCGGCGCTCAGCAGTGGAGAGAGGACAGGTAAATATCTCAGGTGCCGGGGCCCTGAGCGAGCGGTGACATCGGCACCTGGTGTCACCCCCTGCTCAGGACACGGGCACCTGGCCCCCAGCGACGAGAGCGGAGTATGTCTTTTTTTTTTTTGGTTGCAGCAGCTGTGGTAGCATAAGGGCCTATACTATGGAGCATCTATGGGGGCACAAATCTATGGGGGCATGATCTATGGAGCAACTATGGGGGCACAATCTATGGGGCATAATACATTTTTTTGTTTAATGTGTCCCTCACTGTGCTGGCACTTTACATTTACAATGGCTCTGGGTTTTTTTTTTTGGGGGGGGCCCATTCAGACTTTTTGCTATGGGGCCCCATGATTTCTATGTACGCCCCTGCTGCTGAGGCATGGTATTTAAGGCTGTTTAAGGAGCCAATATCCATGGACCTTGCCAGCAGCGTCGGACTGGAGTACCTTGGGCCCACCAGAGAAAAATTATTCTTGGGGCCCCCATCATACTTCCCAACCTTTGAAGAAGGGAAAGAGGGACAAAGGCTGTGGCACGCTGTGCCTGATGCAGCAAATTTTAGGCCATGCCACGTTGCACCACAGACTGTCCAGGAGTTGGTGGATGCTTTAGTCCAGGTGTGGGAGGAGACCCCTCAGGAGACCATCCGTCGCGCTCATCAGGAGCATGCCCAGAAGTTGTAGGGAGGTCATACAGCATACCTCCCAAATTTTGAAGACAGGAAAGAGGGTTAAAGGCTGCGGCGCGCATAGCGCGCCGCTGCAAATTTTTAAGCCACGCCCCGACCACACCCATTTCACAGCTAATCACACCCATATCTTCGCCCCAACCGTACCCATGCCGATACAGCTGACCCTCCGATGACGGTTGGGGGGCCCACTGCTGGCACCGGGCCCCCCCACCGCCTGTTCAGGCCCCATAGCTTCCCGGGGCGGCAGAGCAGGGAGAGCGATTCTCCCTGCTCTGCCGCAGAATGTAACTGTATCGGTGTGCTGTGCACGCCGATACAGTTACTGTAGCGTAGCTCCGGGTGGGCCCCCTCAGAGCGCGGGGCCCGGGGCCACCGCCCCCTCTGCCCCGCGACCTATCCTTTCAAATCAGGGCCCACCACGCAGGAGCTGGGGCCCACCGGAGGTTTCTCCGGTGTCCCGGTGGCTCAGTCCGACCCTGCTTGCCAGCCTGATAATACCAGGCCACAGCTGTCTGCTTATCTTTGCTGGTTAACAAAAATAGGGGATCCCCTCGAAAAAAATTGGCGTGGGGTCCCCCCTATTTTTGTTAACCAGCCAGATGAAGCAGACCGCTGAGGCCTGGATTTTCAGGCTGTTAAGGAGCCAAGAACCATGGACCTTGCCAGCCTGATAATACCAGGCCACAGCAGTCTGCATATCTTGGCTGATTAACAAAAATAGGGGATCCCCTCGAAAAAATTGGCGTGGGGTCCCCCCTATTTTTGTTAACCAGCCAGATGAAGCAGACCGCTGAGGCCTGGTTTTTCAGGCTGGTAAGGATCCAATATCCATGGACCTTGCAAGCCTGATAATACCAGGCCACAGCAGTCTGCTTAGCTTGGCTGGTTAACAAAAATAGGGGATCCCCTCGAAAAAAAAACGGCGTAGGGGTCCCCCTATTTTTGTTAACCAGCCAAGTAAAATGCAGACTGCTGCGGCCTGGTATTAAAAGACTGTCAAGGCCCATGGATTTTGGCCCTCAACAGCCTGATAATACCAGGCTACAGCAGCCCCACATTTGGCGCATCAAAAGATGTGCCAATTGTGGCACTTTACCCGGCTCTTTCCACTGCCCTGTAGCGGTGGCAAGTGGGGTAATAAGGGGTTAATGTCACCGTTGATTGCACGGTGGACAATAAGCCCGGTTTAATAATGGGAGAGGTGTCAATAAGACACCCATCCATTATTAATCCCAAAGTTTTTAAATGTATAAAAAAAAAGACACAGAAAAAAAAAAAGTCTTTTAATGAAATAAAAGAGACAACACAGTTTTCATTTCTTTTATTATACACTCATTCCTGCGACGCCATCGATCTCCTGTAAAAAAGGAAAAAAACAAACCAACAGTATACCACCTGTCCGACGCAGTCCGTAGTAACGACTGTCCCACGACGATCCAGCTCTGCTACATCGGAATGACAGGCAGAGGCTGTCATCCCGGCGCAGCACAGCTGATTACCTGCTTCCCCGGTGGTGACGTCATCGGACTGACTGCTTTACGGCCGGGATTACCCAGCAGTCACTGCAGTTATCGCGAGAAACTGCATGTGACCGCCGGGGAAAGATGATGGCGGCCATCAACCAGTCCAGGCCGTGACCACCGGAGATCTTCTGCCAGGTAAGTGCCGCTGACTCCTGACAGACCGACCGACGGACACTCACAGTGACAGTGACAATTCCGATTCCGGTATCGATATATGGGAAATATCGAAAGTCAATATCGAAAGTCCGATACAGCTAATATCGGGCCGATACCCGATACTTGCGGTATCGTATCGCTCAACATAGTTACCACACTGCAGGAGAGCCCAGAACTGCGAGTGCCAACACTGATGAAACGGCGCCAGCACAGGAGGAAATTACCACAAGCAACCTCTGCAGTCTCACTCTCGTGGTCCTGGCTCACAGCGATGATGTGACCTCGAGAACAAGACTGCAGAGGTTACTTGGGTTATTTCTCATGGGCGTAACATTGTCTGTGAGAAATTACCTTGAATAACCTCTTTAGTCTTGTTCTCATGGTCATGGCCCACAGGCGATGACGTTACTGATGCGATTACCCTTGAGAAAATCAGTGTACGACGTGCGACCTATTTGTATGTCGTCGGATCTGCGGATAATTTTTTTATCAACAAATGAGCAAACCAGGGAATGTGTGGGGCTGTCTTTATTCAAATAAAATGTTTTTTACTGTTTGTGTGTTTTTTCTTTTGGGTAACAATGGGGGCATATGACAGTCTCCTCAACAAATGAGCAAACCAGGGAATGTGTGGGGCAGTCTTTATTCAAATAAAATATTTTTTACTGTGTGTTATTTTCTTTTGGGTTAGCAATGGGGGCATATGATAGTCTCCTCTCCATTACTAACCTATGGGTTTGATATCAGCTGTCATTACAAAGCTGACATCAACCCCAAAAAACAATTACCTCGCATGCTAACGCACCAGGACAAGCGGGAAAGAGCCCAGGCTAAGCATCAGAATAGGCACATCCAATGGACGCGCCCATCTTTGGGACTGCTGAGGGCTGCTATTTTTAGGTTTTAGGCTAGGAGGGGGACAATATCCATGGTCCTTCTCACCCTATTAAGATCATCCTGCAGCTGTCTGTTTCGCCTTAGTTGGTTATTAAAAATAGGGGGGACTCCATGTCTTTTTTAGTGTCCCCTATTTTTAATAACCAAATTAGGCAACTCAGACAGCTGTGGGCTAATATTAATAGGCTGGGAAGCTGCATGGATATTGGCCCTTCATAGTCCAAAAATACCAGCTCACTGCAGTCAGCTTTCCCTTGGGATGGTTTTAAAAATTAACGAGACCGCATGTAATTTTTTTTATAATTATTTATTTTTACTGTAAGGCTGGGTCACTTGTTTCACAGGACAATCACAGCAATGCCAGTACTTAACATGGCTGTGATGGAGCTGAGCTGTAGCCTTTCAGCAAGCTTTATCAGACTTCCGGAACCGAACAGGACACTGGCCATACAGTAAGTAGTCTGTGTTCGGGGTTTGGTACCAGACACTAGAAGTCGGTACGGACCCCAAACTTTCCAGTTTGGGTTCATCCTTATTCAGGAGCATACTACTACTCTTCTGTTTCCCGGACACTAGCTTTGCCAAGGGCGGTAGGCTCCTGAAGATTGACAGTACCTACCTACACCATGGTCGTATTACTGGTCCATACTCATAAGCTGGTAGTGGAGGCAGCTTTACCTCTACACCATGTAAGAAGCAAAGTGGGGCTGAGACTGGTTGTAGCTGGTGATCCATCAAGCTTCAGAGCAGTACAAGATGGCTGTTAGACACAGAGGTGGCAAGCGAAGAGCACTCCTTACCTAGGTAAACTGGCCACTCTGACACTGCAGCGTGGCTGGTAAACTGGTCAATGAGGTATACACTATAGAATTAAAAATCCCTTCATATTTCAGAACAGATAATATATTTAATAAAGGGGTAAATTTCAAAGTTGCTTGTTACTCCAAGCATTTTGTAATTTTAACAATTTATGAACTTAAGACAACATGTCACAATGCTGTTGTAGGGTGTCCCAAGACTAGTGGTCCTTCCCTGTCTCTAATGATAGGGGCACCCAACTCGGCCTACTCCTCAAATTACTTCTGATGGTGAAGATGCCAGGGCCATGTACCTTGCCTTAGCTCCTGAATCCACCCTCAATCTGTTAGCTTCCCCTGCCCAGGGAGGAGGGGAGTAGCAGTGTATTGTAATATACCAACCAAACGAACAAGGTAATATGAACAGGGATAAAGGAAAATACCAATACAAATATACACACATAAACAACAGACGTAAACACTGTGGAGTGTGGAGGATGGGGTTAAATCAAAGTAGAAGAAGAAAGGGAATTATCACACTCAAAACCTAGCAACAGTCACAGACAAATCCAATCAAACGCTTCTCCAACAATAAACACCAACAGCCTGCAGCAATGTAGCATAAACTATCTCTGACAATGAGTGCTAGCCAGGGTCCAGATTATATAGGAGAGGGGAGTGGCTAACAGTGCACAGCTGAGCCTTAACGCAGAAAAGCTTTCATGAGCTCTCAACTGAGCATATGAACCCCTGCACTGCTAAAAGAAATTTACACCATTTAATATGAAGCTGAAGTGCTTCTAATCAATGCAGGAGTAGGAGAAATTAGATGTTGCGGTTTCTGGTCCTCTCTGTCATGGTAAACCCGTGACACAACCCCCTTTTAAATTGAGATATGAAGGCACTGGCTAAGTGCTTACAAGTCTTTAAAAGAACAGTCCTTTACACTAAATATACACGATGAAGGGTTTCTACTCATTCAGCAACGGTTGAGGTAGGCACAGGAAGCGATTTTATTAAAATGTCCAGGCTGGTAAATTAAAATTCCATAAACTGCTCAGCATAACCAAACAAAAAGACAGCCTTTCCAGAACACGGTAAAAACAGAAAGTAAATCATTTATACAGTAGTCTGGATTTGCCTGCTCAGATTATTGTCTTTTAGTAAGCACAAGCAATACTGGAGGTCTGCACACCTCCAGACACAAACACTGAATGACTGGACACTCAGCACAAGGCAGGGCGCGGGAGCTCCGCCTGTAAACGATTGAAGCACTTCTCCTGGGCTACACGCGTTAGCTATCAATATAGGACGCCGAAACGTCATCAGCATTCCTAATTATTTAGTGCTAAGGCTATCGGCATTTCACCCAGGGCATTTCCTGCTTACAATTAGGATATATCTTACTTTGCCCCTCTGTCACACACAGTTTCTAGTGTGCCACAAGGGAAGTTACCAGGAACCCTATACTGTCTTTTCTGTGCCAGCTCTATTTTGTACCTATACTATTAAGTTACCCATGAGTAAGGTCCGGGAAGGGCCGAAACGTTGGGTATCTGTATATTGTACATTTGTTTCATACGGCACTGACACTTATTTCTCTCGGATTGGAGATTGTTCAATATACAAATCTTTTTTGCATGACTATCAGTCCTTGTGTGCGGTGAATCTCACTTTACAAACACTGAATGAGACAACTGGTCTCCTTTTTATCTGCTTTACCACATCCCGCGGTGGGAATATGTGAGCAGCCAGTCCCACACATCTCTTTGACTGCTCGTAAACTCAGCCCTGATACACCCTATTAACTTTCTCAGCACTATATGTGCTGGAGCCTGCTTTCCCGGGCTTACATCACCAATGCTACCAACCTCAATGATACATATCTCCCTTAAGCACCTATCCGGCTGCCATCTTATAATGGGCTATATTATGGCTCCATGTTCTATGGCACAAATATGGAGTATCCTTATATGTGAATGCTTATTGCCCTATTTCAGCTTTATCACAGAGCTGCTTTGTGAAACGGCACCACATAAAGGAACATAAGCCAGGGGAATCCATGTGACCCTGGAAATGTACAGGACTAATGTCGTAATTTTTTCCCTTTTGGGCCCTAATATCTTGCAAAAGTAATTTTGACTATATAATGTACCACTTATGGTAAACCTATAAGCTAGAAAAAATATTATTAATATTTCTTATAAGATTTTAGAAGCAGAGCTGCAATATTAAGCACATTGCCTACTATGGTAGAGAATTCTCTTACCAGTGGGGCTTCCAGATTATGGACTTCCACTGATCATTAGAGTTGAGCGAAACAGGTCGTTCAGATTCAAAAGTCACCGACTTTAGCCAAAATCGAGTTTCGTCAACCGAAACACGACCATAGCGTAAGGTCGGCCATGCGGTCGTCGAAACGAGCACACAAGTAGTGTTTCGCAGAATGCTTGTAGGTGCCTTTTTTCAGCCAATGAGCAAGGACGTACACTGTGGGCAACGAGATGACATGTGCAGCGTCCACCACCATCTTTAGAGTAGGGCATTGCAGTGATTGGCTTGCTTTGGGGGGCGTCATAGTGTCTATAAAAGCCCTGAGCGCCGACCTCCATTTTACTTCTGCCGATATTAACAGTAGGGAGAGGTTGCTGTTTATCAGTAAGGAGAGAGGGCTGTAAAGAGAAGTTCTTATGTGCTTGTGCTGATAGCAATTGTGCTATACGGTTAGTGTGCAGTGACAGGGGAGGATTTTCTTGTGTGCAGCAGGGTTGGTTATTAGGCTGCCTGCCAGTGACAGGGGAGGATTTCTTGTGTGCAGCAGCGCTGGTTCTTAGGCTGCCTGATAGCTGTATTGCTGTGTGTACACTGCGGCGCAGAATGCTTTTTACACAGCACTAATACTTTTATTCTTTTTTTCTGCACAGTTACAGAGCGTTCATTTTTTCCCACACGTATAGAGTTGTACGCTCCTCCACACTACCATGTACGGCTGGTATCATGGACAAATACATGCTGACTATCTGTGTGTGACTCCGGAATAAAATAGGGAGATTTAAATTTTCCCCTACACCATATACAGCTGTACGCTCCTCATACAGAACCATATATCTGCTGTTTGTATTACAGTCAAATCCATATGAGAGGGCGTCTGTGTGTGACTCCGGAAAGAAAAAACTTAAATTTTCCCCTACACCGTATCCAGCTGTATGCTCCTCATACAGTACCGTATATCTGCTGGTATTGCGGTCAAATCCATACTGCGTGAATGTCTGTGTGTAACTCCGGAAATAAATACGGAGATTTAAATTTTACCCAAAGCGTATGCAGCTGTCCGCTTCAGATACAGTACTGTATATCTGCTCTGTGTATTATGGTCAAATCCATACTGAGTGAGCGTCTGTGTCTGACTCCGGAAATATATACGGAGATTTAAATTTTCCCCAAAACCGTATACAGCTGTCCGCTTCTGATACAGTATCGTATATCTGCTCTTTGTATTACGGTCAAATCCATACTGGGTGAGCGTCTGTGTCTGACTCAGGAAATATATATGGAGATTTACATTTTCCACCACACCATATACAGCTGTACGCTCCTCATACAGTACCATATATCTGCTGGTATTTTTGGTACATTTTCCCAAACATGAGGAAGTATAGTGGAAGAGGCATGGGCGGGGGGGGCCAGCTGGTATGCTGGTGTTGGTGATGCATCTGCTGGTAGTGCCAAGAGCACAATAGCACCTAAGGCAGGAGGTGTTGAGCCTGCGTCATCGTCTGGCTCCAGATGGCCTGGAAGGCTCCCTTTTCTGGGAGTAGGTAAACCGCTTTTAAAGCCGGGCATCGGGAACAGGTTTTGGCTTACATTGCCGAAACAGCCTCCAGCTCTATCGCCTCCTCTTCTGAAGTTTCACAAAATGCAAGCACTGAGTCGTCAGTGCAGGCTCACGGTCAGGAACAACACCTTTCCTTGTGTTCTTCACCCCACCAAAAGTGAAGGATGCGGCAGGCCACACTTCCCTGGAGCTCTTTTCACATTACCATGCCTGGGTTATCAAGTGAAATCCTGAATTCCCAGTCCAAGATGAATATAAACATGGAGTGCACTGATGCTGTCATGTGTGCATCGCCACGAAGATCGTCGCGGTTGCACATTCTGACTTCTCACAGTGAGTTGCTGTTTCTTTGTGTTTGGCAGTTAGGGAGTTAATTCTGTCTGTGCTCAGTTCTGGGGGCTGGGTGCAGTTTTCTCCCGGCTGCAATTAATTATTTGTTGATTGGTTTCCTTTAAATCTCTGGTTGTCTGTGTTGGGAGTTGCCAGTGAAATTCTTCATGCAGACCACAGATAGGATTGTATCTGTATAGACTTAAGTTAAAAGCTCCTTAGTT
>JARQOD010014163.1:0-11332 GCA_033576555.1 Oophaga sylvatica
TTCTGGAGAGCTACTTGTAAGTTACTAGCGTAAACCTTGGATTTCCCCCGCTTACCACCCACAGTCCAATGGACAAGTTGAGCGAATAAATCAGAATCTGACCAGCTATCTCCGACACTTCGTTAATGCTCATCATTCTGATTGGGTGGAGCTCCTGCCTTGGGCCGAATTCTCTTACAATAATCACGAGAGCGAATCGTCCACCAAGTCTCCGTTTTTTATAGTCTTCGGTCAGCACCCTCGGATTCCTGTCCCCGTTTCCATCTCTGTGGACAATCCAGCTGCGGAATCTCTGGTTAGAGAATTCTCCTCCATCTGGGAGAGTACCCGTCCGCACTCATTCAGTCATCGAGCGCATGAAAGACATGCTGACAAGAAACGTCTGGATCCTCCTCAATTCCGTCCTGGGGACAAAGTCTGGCTTTCGTCCAAATATGTTCGGCTCAAAATTCCTTCCTACAAGTTAGGTCCTCGGTTTATCGGTCCTTTTGAGGTCATCAGGCAGATCAACCCAGTGTCCTATAAACTGAAACTCCCGGCCAATTTGCGAATTCCTAACTCTTTTCATGTGTCTCTCCTCAAACCTGTGGTACTTAACTCTTTTTTCAAGTCTACAGGTACACCTCCTGCTCCAGTGTCTGCTGATGATGAATTTGAGGTAGAGAACATTCTGGCCACAAAAAGGGTAGGAAGAAAGACTTATTTTTGGTGGATTGGAAGGGGTTTGGTCCTGAGGAGAGAACGTGGGAGCCTCGGGAGAACATCCATGCCCTTCTCATCCTAGCTAAATTTCTTTCTGGCCTAAAGAGGGGGGGGCCTAGAGGGGGGGTACTGTAGCATCGGCGTCCCGGCCCTCTGCCAGGCAGGGACGCCGTTCCCCTTACCAGCGCTCAGCGTCCTCAGCGCCCCCAGCGTCCTCAGCACCCCCAGCATCCTCGGCGTCCTCATTCCGCCCTGCTGGGCCCGCGCGCTCCTTCCCTGCTGCTGGACTTAGGGCGCGCGCCCGCGCCCTCCCCCGCTCTTAAAGGAGCCGCGCGCATTTTCCAAATTAGTCTCCGGCCAATGCCGGAGGACTCCACCCTATATTAAGGGCTTCCTCCTTAATGGAGGTGCCCGAGCAATGTTGTTGTTGTTGCACTGTATAACTCTGCTTCAGCCCTCAGCTCCTGTTTCCAGTTGCCTGCCTGTTACCCGTCTGTTTGCTGTCTGCCATCTGACTGCAGCCCTCCCCGAGGTTCGGACATCACCTGCAGTGATCCCCGGTGATTACAGAGACTCTTGCCTGCTCACTTGGGAGCGATCATCTGCCATCCGACTGCAGCTCTATCCGAAGGTTCGGACTTCATCAGCAGTGATCACCGCTACTTCAGAGACTCTTGCCTGCTCACTTGGGAGCGATCATCTACCATCCGACTGCAGCTTTATCCGAAGGTTCGGACATCTCCAGCAGTGATCACCGGCTACTCCAGAGATTCCTGCCTGCTCGCTTGGGAGCGATCATCTGCCATCAGACTGCAGCCTACCAGGAGGTTCCAACATCTCAGGTCGTATAAGCCTGTCTATTCAGAAACTGTCCTGGTCACTTACTGTGACAACCTGCCTGTCCAGAGACTGCCCTGGTCACTTGCTGTGACAACCTGCCTGTCCAGAGACTGCCCTGGTCACTTGCTGTGACAACCTGCCTGCCCAGAGACTGCCCCGGTCACTTGCTGTGACAACCTGCCTGCCCAGAGACTGCCCTGGTCACTTGCTGTGACAACCTGCCTACCCAGAGACTGCCCTGGTCACTTGCCGTGACAACCTGCCTACCCAGAGACTGCCCTGGTCACTTGCCGTGACAACCTGCCTACCAGAGACTGCCCTGGTCACTTCCCGTGAATTCCTGTCCGTATTCCCCGGGCGCCACCTGCTCTCTTACAAGTATACTGTCTTGTATAATAAAGCTCAGTGGTTTCACCTACCAGACCCGTTACATATAAATAGGTTTTTTCTGAGATATGTTTGGGCAAGATGGGCTGAGTTTTCTTAGGAAGGTGAGGAGTGCATGGGAACTGTACATGGGAGAGGGAAGTATGGAGGGGCTGATGTATATGAGTCGTGATGGAGGGGGGATGGGGCGGTGAATGTGGATGGCAAGGGAACACAGGAGGATAGAGATAGAGAACATAATTTAAAAGAAAGCAAAGTGTGGGTTACCTGATTCCTGCCCTGATTAACTGCCATGGATAACTGCCTTTTACTCGATGCTTGTCTTATAACTGCCTTTTACTCGATGCTTGTCTTTCGTGATGCTTTGCTTTCTGTGATGCGTGCGCCCCCCTTACTGCGTGCGCCCCTTAGACTACTCCTAAATATATAGTCCACACTACAGGGTCAGGAAAGTGGGATTGTGGGGCTGTTTTGGGATAATTTGCCAGCTGGGGCCAGCACACCAGGGGGTGGTTAGATCATCAAAGGCTACCTGGCAACATCTATATGATTTAGCACCTTCCACCTGATAGCATCTAGAGAGGCCCCAGTCACCGGGGTATAAAGCAGTAAGTATTTTAAACACAGTGCAAAAATTAATTATTCCAAAGCCTTATTAACAGGCACATTAAACTATGTTGCAAGATGGTAAAGCAGTGCTTGGCAGCAAGTAGAGGTATGGAGTGCACACCATTAATATATAGTGCAGCATTCAACACAGATAGCAGAGGTGGGGATTCTATTCAGCTGTTTGCTTCCACTGAATGCAGTTCATACCATTAATATATAGTGCAGAATTCAACACAGATAGCAGAGGTGGGGATTCTATTCAGCTATTTGCTTCCACTGAATGCAGTTCATACCTGTGTGAAGAGAGAGATGAATATTAATTTCTCGCCATGGATAACTGCCTTTTACTCAATGCTTGTCTTTCGTGATGCTTTGCTTTCTGTGATGCGTGCGCCCCCCTTACTGCGTGCGCCCTTAGACTACTCCTAAATATATAGTCCACACTACAGGGTCAGGAAAGTGGGATTGTGGGGGCTGTTTTGGGATAATTTGCCAGCTGGGGCCAGCACACCAGGGGTGGTTAGATCATCAAAGGCTACCTGGCAACATCTATATGCTTTAGCACCTTCCACCTGATAGCATCTAGAGAGGCCCCAGTCACCGGGATATAAAGCAGTAAGTATTTTAAACACAGTGCAAAAATTAATTATTCCAAAGCCTTATTAACAGGCACATTAAACTATGTTGCAAGATGGTAAAGCAGTGCTTGGCAGCAAGTAGAGGTATGGAGTGCACACCATTAATATATAGTGCAGCATTCAACACAGATAGCAGAGGTGGGATTCTATTCAGCTGTTTGCTTCCACTGAATGCAGTTCATACCATTAATATATAGTGCAGCATTCAACACAGATAGCAGAGGTGGGGATTCTATTCAGCTGTTTGCTTCCACTGAATGCAGTTCATACCTGTGTGAAGAGAGAGATGAATATTAATTTCTCGCCATGGATAACTGCCTTTACTCGATGCTTGTCTTTCGTGATGCTTTGCTTTCTGTGATGCGTGCGCCCCCTTACTGCGTGCGCCCCTTAGACTACTCCTAAATTATAGTCACACTACAGGGTCAGAAAGTGGGATTGTGGGGGCTGTTTTGGGATAATTTGCAGTGGGGCCAGCACACAGGGGGTGTTAGTCATCAAAGGCTACCTGGCAACATCTATATGCTTTGCACCTTCCACCTGATAGCATCTAGAGAGGCCCAGTCACGGGATATAAAGCAGTAAGTATTTAACACGTGCAAATTAATTATCCAAGCGATTAACAGCACATTAATGTCAGATGGTTTAAAGCGTGCTTCACATGGTATGGAGTGCACCATTAATATATGTGCAGCATTCAACACAGATAGCAGAGGTGGGGATTCTATTCAGCTGTTTGCTTCCACTGAATGCAGTTCATACCATTTATATTAGTGCAGCATTCAACACGATAGGCAGAGGTGGATTCTATCGCTGTTTGTTCCACTGAAGCTTCTTTATCTGTGTGGAAGGGATATTTTTGCAGCTGGTTCTGCTTTACGATGCTTGTCATTTCGTTAAAGTGCTAGGATGCGTGATCCTACCTTACTGCGTTGCCTTAGACTCTCCTAATATTAGTCCTAACACGGTGAAGTGGTGTGGGCTTTTTGCGATATTTCCACTGCCAGCAACCAGGTTTTGATATCAAGGCTACTTGGCAACATCATATGCTTAGACTCATGATCATCTAGTGTGGCAGTCACCGATTAGCTAGTATTTTAAACACAGTGCAAAAATTAATTATTCCAAAGCCTTATTAACAGGCCATTAACTATGTTGCAAGATGGTAAAGCAGTGCTTGGCAGCAAGTAGAGGTATGGAGTGCACACCATTATATATAGTGCAGCATTCAACACAGATAGCAGAGGTGGGGATTCTATTCAGCTGTTTGTTCACTGAATGCAGTTCATACCATTAATATATATGCAGCATTCAAACAGATAGCAGTAGGTGGGGATTCTATTCAGCTGTTTGCTTCCACTGAATGCAGTTCATACCTGTAATAAGTGCAGATTAGATATTATTTATTCATGATATTGCTTTATGATCTTTCTTCGTATTTTGCTTTACATGTGATGTGGATTCATTATGCTGTTGGCACTAGAGCTATTAAATATAGTCCATCAACAGTACAGGAGTGGGGATTGATGGGGCTGTTTTGATGAATGCAGATGATGTACAGCATAAATATAGTGCAGCATACATAGATAGCAGTGGGCACTATCTATTCAGCTGCTTTGACACTTCCTGATAGCAGTCAGACCATCACGGATATAAGGCATGCATTCTAACACAGTGCAAGGTGGGGATATTAGCTGTTGGATTCGAAGCTAGTTAACGGCCATTAAATATAGTGCAAGAGGTAGCAGTGGGCATCAAGTGGTATGATGCATCACCATTAATATATAGTGCAGCATTCACACAGATAGCAGAGGTGGGATTCTATTCAGCTGTTTGCTTCCACTGAATGTTCAGTTGACATAATTAATCCATAAGTAGTGCTGCTTCAACCAGATGCAGAGTGAAGGGATTACTGATCAGGACTCGTATTGTTCCAGCTGAGAGATTGCGGAGTTCAGAGAGTTCTGTGTGAATGGAGTCGCTGGAATGCAGGAATTTCTCGCCATGGATTAATCTGCCTTTTAGATTCGGATCGCTGTCGTTGTCATGTTATATTGCTTTCTGTGATGCGTGCGCCCCTATTTTATTTGATTTAATGATTATAGGGGCATTTTACAAATTGTGCTTTTATACTTTTTATATAGTTTATATTAGGTTTTTCTATTTTATTGTAAATTTTGGGGCTTGATTTACTGTAATACATATTATATATTTTTTATTATTTATATATTTTCCAAATGTGCTCCAGTTTGATTCAGCTGTATATTAATTCATTTTTTATTTATTATTATTCAATAAAAATTATTTTAATATAATTATCATTGTTACTTTGTCTTTATAGCACATTTTTGTAGGATTTTAAATGTATTTGTCATGTATTGTGCATAGGCTTAGGGATAGATTAGGAAGTAGTATAGGACTGTAGGGGGATTAGAATAGAGGGGGCACATTAGAGATAGAGCATAGAATAGATGTAAAAGTAGTAAGATATAGGCAGCATAGCGGTTGAGTAGATGGGAGGGGCACAGAGCAGAGCAGCATAGAGCAGAAAGATATAGGAAAGGCACTTCCTGATTAGAGGCAGACGCCCGGACAGCCTGCCCAAGGGCATGACATATGCAGTAAACAGTTGCAAGCCGTGGGGATAAGTCTGTGGACGGAAGTAAGGGACCCTAGGCCGACAAATAGTGTAAACGGGCCCGAGCTCAATGGAATCATCCCCAGGAAGGATTCGGAGTCTAAGACCGGGGTGGGAGCAGCTTAGATGGCGTTCCCGGCTGACAGGGAGCTGGTGACATGGTAAGTACAGATGGGACACGGATTGTCCAAAGAGGCTGCCCAGATGGCAAGTAAAAGAAAGACATGGACAGGACACGGATTGTCCAAGGAGACAGCAGGGATTGCCCGGAGAAAAGAGAGAAGGATTACAGTAAGAATGGAGTCTGCCTGGAAGGCAGGGAAAGTTCAGGATATTCTGCTTTGTATGAATTGTGCTGCCAAAGTGATGTGTGCTCATGTTATTAGTAAAGTTGAACTGTTAGAAAAGGACTGTGACTCTGAAGTGTTTAATGGAACCTGGAAACCTGAAGCTGGAGTGATAGAGACCGAAGGGACTCCAGCAACTAAAGTGAGTACTCCGCTGCACACATCACACACACAGTACAAAGGAGTTATTGTTTTATCTGTGAGGTGTCAGGGTGTGGGAACAGTAAAGCCAGTTGACATGACATTCGTCAGGAGTTATTTTCCGAAACGCGCGTCGGGGCGTGTTCTTTGAGGCATTCAGTCATCTTTTTGGCTCCCAGGTATTGTTGCCCATTGGGCATATAAGGCTTTATTTGTGCACGGCTTTTTATTTTTCCTAATTATGTTGCACATATAACATTGGTTCTAGGGCACTCAGTATTTTATTGCACTTAGCATCTATGGTCACTTTCACTGTGTAATTTTGTCTACACACAGTATATTCACAGTGCGTTTTTGTGGTTGTTTTTTATATACCTTCTCTGTGGACACTACCTGGTCATTACAATTCGAGCCTATTATTAGTATTGCGATATACATTCACAATTGTATATTATTTTTTTACGACTAAGTATACCATCACTGCAACACGTTGTTATATATATTTATCTTCTGGCTGGTTTTGCCTCATTTTATTAAATCTGTTTTATTACACATACATTTTTGTCATTTATATTGTGCCACTCATTAATAAAGGCAATTTGTTTTTACATATATTGTGTTTATTGATTTTTTCACTATTTCCCTGCTGGTGGGTTTTCCCCTTTTCTTTTCCATTTCCTGGGTGGTGGTTTTACTCCGGAATCAGGCAGTGTAGGGAGAGTTGCTGCTGAGCTAGGGAGAGATTTGGTTGTTTATTAGTTAGTGTGGGTATACCATCTCTAATACACAAATCCACCTCAACCAACAGTCCTTCTGAGGAGTAATAAAGGTGCATAGATATCAATGCTAGGCAGGTAGGTAGTTCATGGGCGTACCCAGGATCAAAACTAGGGGGGGGCAAGCCAATGTCACATCTTATACACGTTACATCATATACACTGTACATTATCCTGCATATTAGGTATGGAGCATTAGAACTGTTGTATATTGTATAATACAGCAGTGTATGCGACACTACGCTGTATATACCATATATTATACATGGCAGTCGCGCTCATGTCAGGAGTGGTACCAGCAAGTCCGAGGATTGCAGTGCGATCCTCGCATGAGTTATACGGCCGTCTGTCTATGCCCTTGTTATAATAATACTGAAATATTAATCTATTATTAAAGTATTAAGGAGCTCACAAGTAAAAAAAGCCCCCTACCTCCCCTGTCCCCCACCCACACCCCAACAGCCCATTGTCTCACATGCACCCCTTAGTGTTCTGTCCCACTGACCCCACAATACCCCATCCTCTCACATGCACCCCTCCATGCTCTTTTGCCCCTCCCCACTTCAGCCCCCACAATACCCCCATCCTCTCACAGTAAACCCCCAGTGCCCTAGCCCCACAATACCCCCATCCTCTTACATTCAACCCCAGTGACCTGTCCACCCTCCCTCACAATACCCCATCCTCTCACATCAACCCCTGTGCGCCAGCCCCCACAATATCCCCATCCTCTCACATTCACCAACCAGTGCCCTGTATCCCCTCCCCCACAATACCCCATCCTCTCACATTCACTCTCTGTGCCCTGTTGCCCCTCCCCCACTTCAGCCCCCACAATACCCCCATCCTCTCACATTAACCCCGCCAGTGCATTAGCCCCACAATACCCCATCCTCTTACATTAACCCCCAGTGCATTAGCCCCCACAATACCCCATCCTCTTACATTCACCCCCAGTGCCCTGTACCCTCTCCCCCACAATACCCCCATCCTCTCACATTCCCCCACAGTGACCATGACATGCCTGAGCAGAATTAATTTATTAAATTACATCCCCACTTACCAATGAAGCTTGCAGGCAGTGACTGAGGCAGGAGCAGGAAGTGTCCAGTGTCTGCACACAGAGGGCACTAGGACCCAGTGTGACTGAGACAACCAGAGCCTGCAGGGCAGAAAGTGAAACTACAGCTGCTGCCGGCCAGGAAGGAAGAGGCTCCTCTGGTGAGACAGCAGCTCCGTGTACTGCGCACACAGAGACAGGCTCTGAAACCTGGGGCAGAGGGAGCCGGCATAGTGCTGCTCTCTCCGCTCTCTTTCATTGTGTGCCCCTGCTTCTAGGGGGGGCACCCGCCCCCCCCTGCCCCACGGTGGGTACGCCCATGAGATAGTGTATGTGGCAGACTTCATTGCGTATAGCAAGAAGGTCCTTTACAGTTCTGTCTGCTGCTGCTGCCTATTACATATATTTATAGACATAGCCCCAGGAATCAGGGGCCAGGAATAATTTTTTTGGGATCTTAATCCTGATTATTTGCTTTAAAAGCAATCCAGAGAACACTGCTTTTCTGCTCCATTTGCTTGCTGGCACTGCAGAGTACAGCCAGATCCTTTCCATATTACAGCGTAAAAATCCTGCTATTTTAAACTGGGGTTTGTTTGTCACACGGATCACATCTCAGTACGCTCAAAATTGTGCCATTTCAGGCCTCAATTTAATTTTTTTGCAGTGTTTTAGGCAAGTTATTGAGACCAGTTTTCTTAAAAAGAAAAATAGTTACCTACAGGCCAAATATTTCAAACTGTGATTTGTCTGTCAAACGGATCACATAGTGCGCTCAAAATTGTGCCATTTCAGGCCTCAATTTAATTTTTTTGCAGTTTTTTAGGCAAGTTATTGAGACCAGTTTTCTGAAAAAAAAAGTTTCCTACAGACCAGATATTTCAAACTGTGGTTTGTCTGTCAAAAGGATCACATAGTGCGCTCAAAATTTTGCCATTTCAGGCCTCAATTTAATTTTTTTGCAGTGTTTTAGGCAAGTTATTGAGACCAGTTTTCTTAAAAAGAAAAATAGTTACCTACAGGCCAAATATTTCAAACTGTGATTTGTCTGTCAAACGGATCACATAGTGCGCTCAAAATTGTGCCATTTCAGACCTCAATTTAATTTTTTTGCAGTTTTTTAGGCAAGTTATTGAGACCAGTTTTCTGAAAAAAAAAAGTTACCTACAGGCCAGATATTTCAAACTGTGGTTTGTTGTCACATGGATCACATATAAGTTTGCTCCAAATTCAGCTATTTGTAGTGAATGTGGAAAATATTGCCCTCCATTTAAAATGGGCAAGGCGCGTGGCAAGGGACGGGGAACTGGATGTGATGGTGATGGTGCATGCAGAGGCCGAGGCCGTGGGGAACCTGAAATTGTGCCACAAAAAAACACCCACATCTCCTTGCCCTACCTTCCTGTCCCAATTACTAGGGGACTGCAGCAGCACACCACTATTGAACCCAGAGCATAATGCTTCCAGTCAGTTTGCCACCACCACCCTGTCTTCCACACGGTCAAATCTCAGTAGCAGTGAGTCTGGACCACATATTCCTCACCCTGATCCTCCTCCCTCCATGCCGAGTGCCTGGAGACAACTGATCCCACACTTGGACACTCCGAAGAGCTTTTCCATTTATAGATTCGGGCCTCTCGCCCGGTCTGCTTGAAGCGGGGCAAGAGCAGATTGCATGTACGGATGCCCAAATATTTGAGCAGCCACGGTCACATGAAGGCAACGGTGGGAACGTGTCACAGGTGGACGATGATAAGACACAATTGCCAGAAAGTCAAGAGGAGGACCAGGGTGCGGAAATGGAAGGCGAGGTGGTGGATGATATAGTAACTGACCCAACCTGGTAGGAGGACATGCAGAGTGAGGACAACAGCGCACAGGGGGAGGGAGGCATAGCACCCCAACAGGCAGGAATAAGTAGTGTGGTGGCTGTAGACAGAAGGCGGGCAACCGTTCCCCGTAACACCAACACGACAAAAGTTGCCAGTACAACTGTTAGGTCTTTCCGAGTCTGGTTGTTTTCTAAAGAGTGATAACCCCAAAAAGGCCATTTGCACCACCTGCCAGGCCAGCATCAGCAGGTACAGCAAAACTACCAGTCTGACCACCACCAGCATGATCAGGCACATGGCAGCAAAGCACCCAACTTTGTGGGCTGAACCCCAGGGTCCAGGAACACTGTTTGTGGGTGAAACCACTGCTTCTTACTCTGTTGTGCCCAATCACCTGTCCATGGTGCATGCAAAGATGCCTCCTGCCTGCACCTGCACACTTTCAACTAGCACCATCATCAAGCACGTCCACGTCCTTGTCCCAGCGCAGCACTCAGATGTCCATACCCCAGTCCTTGGAACGCAAGTGCAAATACTCAGCCAACGTCCCACAGGCAATGCTACTAAAGTCACACATTTTGCGACTGCTTGCGTTAGAAATGTTGTCTTTTAGGCTCTAGAGACGGAAGCTTTCCGCAACCTAATGACGGCGGCCGTCCCTCAGTACTTGGTCCCCAGTATCCAGTATTTCTCCCGGTGTGACATCCCCAAATTACATAACATTACATTAACCATGCCTCAGCAATGCAGTTACTGGGTAAGTCCACCTCTCCACGGACACGTGGACAAGTGCTTGTGGGCAGTGACGGTATATCTCGGTGACGGTACACTGGGTTAACAGTGGAAGCCAAGACCCAGTCGGACCTTGGGATGGAATATGTCCTCCCGACGCCAAGGATTGCGGGCTCTAGGTCAATCAGGGTTGCCCCCACAGTCTACAGCTCCTGCACCTCAATCTCCTCCTCCTCCTCAGCCTCCATCTCTGAAATGACCACATCAGTCACAAGCTGGAAGCACTGCAGCACTGCCTCAGCCAAGTGGCAACAGGCTGTGTTGAAGCTAATATGCTTAGGTGACAAACTGTACAATGCTGAAGAGTTGTGGACAGTTCTGAAGGAGCAGTCAGATCTGGGGCTGACACCACTAAACCTACAGCCAGGCATGGTCGTGTGTGACAATGGCCATAACCTGGTGGCGGCTCTCAGGCAAGGCGAGCTCACACACATACCATGCCTGGCCTATGTGCTTGACTTCGTGGTTCAGCAGTTTCTCAAAACCTACCCGGAGCTGCCGGATCTGCTTGTCAAAGTACGACGCCTGTGTGCCCATTTTAGAAAGTCAGCTACAGCTTCTGCCTCCCTT
>JARQOD010014164.1:0-11328 GCA_033576555.1 Oophaga sylvatica
ACTGTACGTATAGTGATCCCGACCTGAGCTATATACTTAACAGAGCAGTTATGATAGGTGACATCCCCCTGAGCTATATACTGTAACCCGAGCTGTATACTGTATAGGTGAGCATCTCGACCTGAGCTATATTACTGTAACCAGAGCTGTATACTTGTATAGGTGAGCATCCCCGACCTGAGCTATATACTGTAACAGAGCTATATACTGTATAGGTGAGCATCTCGACCTGAGCTATATACTGTAACCAGACTATATGCTGTATAGGTGAGCATTCCCTACCTGAGCTATATACTGTAACCAGAGCTGTATACTGTATAGGTGAGCATCCCCGACCTGAGCTATATACTGTAACCAGAGCTATATACTGTATAGGTGAGCATCTCCGACCTGAGCTATACTGACCAAACTATATGCTGTATAGTGAGCATCCCCTCCTGAGCTATATACTGTATAGGTGAGCATCTCCGATCAGTATTACTGTGACAGAGCTATATACTGTATAGGTGAGCATCCCGACCTGAGCTATATACTGTAACCAGAGCTATTATACTGTATAGGTGAGCATCCCCGACCTGAGCTATATACTGTAACCAGAGCTGTATACTGTATAGGTGAGCATCCCCACCTGAGCTATATACTGGAACCAGAGCTGTATACTGTATAGTGAGCATCCCCCTGAGCTATATTACTGTACCAGAGCTATATTACTGTATAGGTGAGCATCCCGTCCTGAGCTATATACTAGTGAACCAGAGCTATATAACTGTATAGGTGAGCATCCCCATCCTGAGCTATATACTGTGAACTGAGCTTATACTGTATAGTGAGCATCTCGACCTGAGCTATATACTGTGACCAGAGCTGTATACTGTATAGGTGAGCATCCCGTCCTGAGCTATATACTTAGTGAACCAGAGCTATATAACTGTATATGTTGTGAGCATCCCGACCTGAGCTATATACTGTGAACCAGAGCTTATATCTGTATAGGTGAGCATCCCCGACCTGAGCTATATACTGTAACCAGAGCTGTATACTGTATAGGTGAGCATCCCCGACCTGAGCTATATACTGTAACAGAGCTGTATACTGTATAGGTGAGCATCCCGTCCAGAGCTATATACTGTGAACCAGAGCTATATACTGTATAGGTGAGCATCCTGACCTGAGCTATATACTGTAACCAGACTATATACTGTATAGGTGAGCATCCCCACCTGAGCTATATACTGTAACCAGAGCTGTATACTGTATAGGTGAGCATCCCGACCTGAGCTATATACTGTAACCAGAGCTGTATACTGTAAGTAGTGATAGCTATCTCGACCTGAGCTATATACTGTATAGTGAGCATCCCGTCCTGAGCTATATACTACAGACTATTACTGTATAGTGAGCATCCCGACCTGAGCTATATACTGTAATAGTGTGAGCATCCCGTACCTGAGCTATATACTATAACCAGAGCTATATACTATATAGGTGAGCATCTCCGACCTGAGCTATATACTGTAACCAGACTATATACTGTATAGGTGAGCATTCCCAACCTGAGCTATATACTGTAACCAGAGCTATATACTGTATAGGTGAGCATCCCGACCTGAGCTATATACTGTAACCAGAGCTATATACTTATAGGTGAGCATTCCGACCTGAGCTATATACTGTGAACAGAGCTATATACTGTATAGGTGAGCATCCCCGACCGGAGCTATATACTGTAACTTGAGCTATATACTGTATAGGTGAGCATCTCCGACCTGAGCTATATACTGTAACCAGAGCTATATACTGTATAGGTGAGCATCCCGTACCTGAGCTATATACTGTAACCAGAGCTATATACTGTATAGGTGAGCATCCGACCTGAGCTATATACTGTAACCAGAGCTGTATACTGTATAGGTGAGCATCCCCGACCTGAGCTATATACTGTAACCAGAGCTGTATACTGTATAGTGAGCATCTCTGACCTGAGCTATATACTGTAACCAGAGCAGTTATACTGTTAGGTGAGCATCCCCGCCTGAGCTTATACTGTAACCAGAGCTATATCTGTATAGGTGAGCATCCCGACCTGAGCTATATACTGTAACCAGAGCTATATACTGTATAGGTGAGCATCCCCACCTGAGCTATATACTGTAACCAGAGCTATATACTATAGGTGAGCATCTCCGACCTGAGCTATATACTGTAACCAGAGCTGTATACTGTATAGGTGAGCATCCCCGACCTGAGCTATATACTGTAACCAGAGCTGTATACTGTATAGGTGAGCATCCCCGTCCTGAGCTATATACTGTGAACAGAGCTATATACTGTATAGGTGAGCATCCCCGACCTGAGCTATATACTGTAACCAGAGCTATATACTGTATAGGTGAGCATCCCCATCCTGAGCTATATACTGTAACCAGAGCTATATGCTGTATAGGTGAGCATCCCCGTCCTGAGCTATATACTGTATAGGTGAGCATCCCCATCCTGAGCTATATACTGTAACCAGAGCTGTATACTGTATATGTGAGCATCCCCGTCCTGAGCTATATACTGTGACCAAAACTATATACTGTATAGGTGAGCATCTCCGACCTGAGCTATATACTGTAACCAGAGCTATATACTGTATAGGTGAGCATCTCTGACCTGAGCTATATACTGTAACCAGAGCTATATGCTGTATAGGTGAGAATCCCCGTCCTGAGCTATATACTGTAACCAGAGCTATATACTATGTAGGTGAGCATCCCCGACCTGAGCTATATTCTGTAACCAGAGCTATATACTATGTAGGTGAGCATCTCCGACCTGAGCTATATACTGTGAACAGAGCTGTATACTGTATAGGTGAGCATCCCCGACCTGAGCTATATACTGTAACTAGAGCTATATATTGTATAGGTGAGCATCTCCGACCTGAGCTATATACTGTAACCAGAGCTGTATACTGTATAGGTGAGCATCCCCGTCCTGAGCTATATATTGTGAACAGAGCTATATGCTGTATAGGTGAGCATCCCCGTCCTGAGCTATATACTGTAACCAGAGCTATATGCTGTATAGGTGAGCATCCCTGTCCTGAGCTGTATACTATAACCAGTGCTATATACTATGTAGGTGAGCATCTCCGACCTGAGCTATATACTGTGAACAGAGCTGTATACTGTATAGGTCAGCATCCCCAACCTGAGCTATATACTGTAACTAGAGCTATATATTGTATATGTGAGCATCTCCGACCTGAGCTATATACTGTAACCAGAGCTGTATACTGTATAGGTGAGCATCCCTGTCCTGAGCTATATACTGTAACCAGAGCTATATGCTGTATAGGTGAGCATCTCCGACCTGAGCTATATACTGTTCACAGAGATTGTCAATTCAAATCTCATTGGTCCGTGGGTTATATATAGGTCTCTAAGTTTCACATATGTATAGCAGCCTTGATGAAGATCGTCTGATCGAAACGCGTTGCTGTATGCGGCTTCCTCTATGGAGCATTTACCACTTTGTATTTTATACCGAATGGACGAATAAAATTTTGCAATTTTAAGGAGCTGGAACATTTTCTTTTCTTTGGTTCTTTAGCCCAAACAAGTCTCTTCTGCTTGTTGCCTGTCCTTAGCAGAGGTTTCCTAGCAGCTATTTTACCATGAAGGCCTGCTGCACAAAGTCTCCTCTTAACAGTTGTAGAGATGTGTCTGCTGCTAGAACTCTGTGTGTCATGTATAGTGTACAGTTCCTATAGCGTCTTGTGCTTGGGTGCGAGGAAAACACAGGAGACATAGGTTGAAATGAAATGACTTGTATTACTTCATACAAGCATGCTGAAAAGTTCACACAGTTTGCAGGAACAGCGACAGGAGACACAGCAGGCCAGAGTAACTTCAAGCACTACAATAAATCTCCAAAGCAGGTTCAGGATCTCTTCTCTGTACCGTAATTCCTCTGCAAACATGGATTCACCAAACAGCAGGTTTCCAGAGTCCAAAAGTGTTCCAAGGTTCCTCAGTAGGGAATAGCTGGAGTACAAGTCCAAGGTTTCAGGAGTCAGGTCACAGACTGACTGAGGCTTGATTCAGGAGCACTGATTGTTCAGCTGAGGCTGCTTAAGAAGCAAGAGGGAAGAATCAGGGCGGGAACATGAAAACTGGAAACTCCATATTAACTGAGGGCAAGAGCTGCAGAAAGACAGAAAGCAAAATGGCCGACGGAAAACTGAGTTTCAAGGAACATGTCAACAGAGACAAAGAACCTTACATTACTCCCCCCTTAGGGACAACCTCCGGATGACCTCAGACCAGGCTTGTCAGGGTACCTCTGATGAAACTGGCGGAGCAGGCGAGGAGCATTTACATTATTGACTGGTTCCCATGAGTTGTCCTCCACTGGGTAGCCCTGCCATTTAATCAAATATTGCAACTGATTTCTGTACAACCTGGAATCTAGAATCCTTTCCACCATAAATTCTTCCTGACCATCGACCAGCACTGGGTCAGGGCAAGGAGAAGAACGTCCAGGAAACGTATTGGGTGTTGCAGCCTTTAGTAGGGATACATGAAAGACAGGGTGGATTCTCATAGTTCTGGGCAGTTGAAGACGACAAGCAACAGCACTTATAATCTTATTGATCTTATAAGGTCCAATGTACTTATGTCCCAATTTAGACGATGGAATCTTTAATTTAAGATTTCTGGTTGACAGCCAGACCAAATCTCCTACCTTGAAAGCTGGTGCAGGTTTACGAAATTCATCTGCTGCTTTCTTGTACCTTTCCTGAGCCAATTCTAGATTTTCCTTTTGAAGATCCATATTCTTTTGTTAAGAAGTGATTCTTTCAGCCACTGCCGGCAAGGGCGTATCTATGGGAAATCGAGGAAGAATGTTAGGATGATAACCTAGATTGGAGTAAAAAGGAGACTGCTTAGTGGAGGCGCTCTGAGAGTTGTTATAAGAGAACTCAGCCAGTGGAAGTAGATCCACCCAATCATCCTGTAGGTGGCAGATAAAACAGCTGAGATACTGCTCCAGGGTCTGATTGGTTCGTTCTGACTGTCCATTAGTCTGGGGATGAAAAGCAGAAGAAAGGTTTACTTTAATGTCCAATGCTGCACAGAAATTTTGCCAAAACCTTGAAGTGAATTGCACCCCTCGATCCGAAATGACCTCATCCGGTACTCCATGTAAGCGAAACACATTCTTAATCATCAAGTCTGATGTCTGTTTTGCAGTGGGTAAGCCGACACAAGGGATAAAATGAGCTGCCTTTGTTAGACGGTCAACCACCACTAGAATGGTGTTCTTCCCTTGAGAGGTTGGTAACTCCACAATGAAGTCCATAGAAATGGATCCCCACGGGCGGGATGGGGTGGGAAGAGGTTGCAACAGACCAGTTGGTGAGGAGCGAGGTGTTTTGCATCTTGCACAGACTTCACATGAAGTGACATAGTTTAAGACATCTTTCCTGTAAGTGGGCCACCAAAAGAAACGAGAAAGAAATTCTTGTGTCTTTAGAATTCCCCTATGCCCGGCTATCTTGGAATCGTGGATGAGTTGCAATACTCTCAATCTGACTGTTTCAGGTATATACAGACGTTGTCCCTGAATCCACACACCATTCTTAAAGACAAGACTTACGTCCCTTGGGGGTTGAGCCAACAAAGAATCCGTATGGTATGCTTCCTTGATGTCCTTAAGTAGGTCTTGATTATGAATCACTCCCAGGAATCTAGAGTCAGGAAGAATAGTCTTAGGAGGAGTAAGTGGACGTGTCTCTGCTGAATGAATCCTAGAGAGTGCATCAGCCTTTCCATTGCGCTATCCTGGTCTATAAGAAATGACAAAATTAAATTGGTTTAGGAAAAGATTCCAGCGAACCTGGCGAGGAGTCAGGCACTTAGCCGACCTGATAAATTCAAGGTTACGATGGTCTGTCAGGACGACTATTTGCTGTGCAGCTCCCTGAAGAAGGTGTCTCCATTCCTTGAAGGCGGCAATAATGGCCAACAATTCTCTATTGCCCACATCGTAGTTCCTCTCAGCCGAAGACAACTGCTGGGAAAAGAAGGCACAGGGATGCAAGACATTCTTCTCACCTGTTCTCTGAGAGAGTATAGCTCCAACGGCACAGTCTGAAGCATCCACCTCTATTAAGAAGGCAAGCTCGGGGTTGGGATGTACTAAGATAGGTGCGGTGGTAAATTTATCCTTTAAACAGTGTAAGCTTTTCAGGGGATATTGTTCTGAGATCGCCGTCCGGGTAGACGGAATGGCATAGAAACAGTTCATTCAGAGACAGCAGTTCTGGTAAAAACTGGCCGCAACCAGCTTTATTAAAGTCCACAGCAAACAGATAAAACAAATCATAAACATAAGACCTGGGCTTGTCTAGCCACTTACTACACTTAGATAGATTTCCCTATCTATCCGGGTCCCGACTCTAACAGCCTGGGCCAAAACAACACATATGTTCAGCATTTACCAGCATGGAGTTTCACAGAGTCTCCTCCTTGTGTCTGAAGGCACCTTCAACGTCCAGACTTGAGAGAGCTCCCCTCCTATTCAGCAGCTATCCGCATGGATTCTCACAGAGACTACTCCTGTGTCCGGGGTACATCGAGCACCCAGACTGAGACAGCTCATACTCCTGGAGACACCTTCTTGTGCCTGGACTCCTTGTCCAGACTAAGCGAGCTCTCTGACTGTGTTCGCAGACACCTACTTCTGGTCTCCTAATTAACAGCTGAATGGTTTCAGGCCTGAGCTGCAAGTGTGTACTGAATGTAAGGTGTAGTGACCTTTCTCTACCACTAGGTTTACAAAGCCACACATTTCCCTTATACCATACAGCACAGTACCTAGGTGAAATGTACACCCCATTCGACACATATTCCTTCACTGTCTCACATATCCCCCCCCTCTTCTCCAGACCGGAGGGCTGGTCATCCAGACCGGAGGGCTGGTCAACAATCCAAAAGAGATAGTGAACTCTGGACCAGTCATGGCCTTCATCAGCTTCATCTTCACTACTGTCATCTGTATCTTCACCTGAGCCATAGCCAACATCAGCTTTCTCTTCATCTGAAGCATCCGCACTACCCTGTACCCTCCCAGGCCTATGCTCTCTGCGGGCCTCGGGTATCCTGCACGGTTTCATCTTGACCTTAGGGCCGGGCTCAGTTTCGATAAAGTGCCAGGCCAGAGAAGTATGACCCAGCACATCAGAACACTTCTGCTGACTCTTCCTCAGAAACTCACGTACCTCCTGTCCTTGGTGCACTGACCATGTGTCACCAACTATCACAGAAGGTATAGGGGGTTTTTTACTTTTCTCTAGTTCCCCTTGAACCCTCTTTAGCACATCTATTTTCTCGAACATCGGTGGACTCACAAAGTCTATTTCACAGACCTTAAGCTCCTCTGCCATGGTCTCTGACCATCCCAAGCTACTCTGTTCAAATGACTGGGACCGCAGAAGGAGCAGACCGCCCCTCCCTTGCAGTACACATAACTCATCCGCTAAGTCTCCAGCTGAATTGTAATGTTCTACCGTGACAACAGCATTCTTATATAGAGCCTTAGACTTATTGAGCAGCTGTCACGCTGTCTAATGATATGTATACAATGTCAGTAAACTATTAATACAGGAACAACACTCTATACAACAACTAGTATAGCAACATCAGCATGTAAGTATAGAATAGATTTACCTGACACGATATCTGCTGAACCAGGGTTAATCTTGAGGACTTGATGAGCTGAAACAGGAAAGAGGTGGACCGGGATCTAACCTGACCCTAAACTGGGGTCCTAACTAATCCCTCACCTTGGAGGTACTGATAATGGTTCAGAGGTCCAAGTCACCAACCTAACCCTGTCTCCTATCAGACCCTGAACCCTGTAATCAGTCCTAAGAAGGATCCTGACTACCACCAAAGGGATATGGGCTGATCCTAGCCAAATACACAGATTAGACATATAAGACAGACAGGATAACACTCGCTTGCATACACACTCAAACACCAAAGGAACATAAATGGTCTGGGAAATAAACTCTAACCAAGTTGAGCTTAGAACAACTAAGGAGCTCACAACTAAAGTCTATACAGATTCATTCCTATCTGTGGTCTGCATGAAGGTTTCACTGGCAACTCCCCAAGCAGACAACCAGGAATTTAAAGGAAACCAATCAACAAATAATCAATTGCAGCCGGGAGAAACTGCACCCAGTCCCAGCACCGAGCACAGACAGAATTAACTCCCTAGCTGCCAAACACAAAGAAACAGCAGCTCAGCTGTGAGAAGTCAAAATGTGCAACCGCGACGATCTTCGTGGCAATGCACACATGACAGTACCCCCCCTTCTACGAGGGGCCTCCGGACCCTCAGGGCCAGGCCTGCCCGGGTGAGTTCTGTGGAAGGTCCGAACCAAACGATCTGCGTTAACATCAGACGCAGGGACCCACGTCCTCTCCTCTGGACCATACCCCTTCCAATGCACCAAGTACTGAAGGGACCGGCGATTCAGACGTGAGTCAATGATCTTTGATACTTGAAATTCCAAGTTACCATTGACCAACACAGGAGGAGGAGGTAGAGGTGACGGTATGACTGGTGCCACATACCTTTTAAGTAATGACTTGTGGAACACATTATGAATTTTAAACGTAGGAGGGAGGTCCAGACGAAATGCCACAGGATTAATTATGGAACTGATCCTGTACGGCCCGATGAATCTGGGACCCAGTTTCCAGGAGGGCACTTTAAGTTTTATATTCCTGGTAGACAACCATACCAGATCGTTCACATTCAGATCTGGACCAGAAACTCTCCTCCTATCAGCCATACGTTTGTAACGGTTCCCCATCGCACTCAGATTATTCAATACACCTCTCCACACAGAAGCAAGTGACGACGAGAAACGCTCCTCCTCAGGAACCCCAGAAGGGCCACCCCCATTGAAAGTACAAAACTGAGGATGAAAACCATATGCCCCAAAAAACGGGGACTTACCAGTGGACTCGCTCCGCCTGTTGTTAAGAGCGAACTCTGCCAGAGGCAAGAAAGAAGACCAGTCCTCTTGGTTCTCTGAGACAAAACACCGGAGATATGTCTCTAAGCTCTGATTCAGACGCTCTGTCTGACCATTGGTCTGCGGATGAAAAGCCGAGGAAAATGACAATTGCATCCCCCGATATAAACAAAATGCCCTCCAAAATTTGGACACAAACTGAGACCCCCTATCTGACACCACATCAGAAGGCAACCCATGAAGTCTAACGATCTCCCTAATGAACACCTGCGCCAGAGTTTTAGCATTAGGGAGTGCAGGAAGAGCAACGAAATGTGCCATCTTACTGAACCTGTCAACAACCACCAGTATGACAGTATTCCCTGACGACGGAGGAAGGTCCGTAATGAAGTCCATAGATAAATGAGTCCATGGACGCTCCGGAAGTTTCAAGGGTAAAAGGGTCCCAAACGGACGGGTATGAGGGGTTTTAGAGCGAGCACACACCCCACATGACGCGACAAAAGTTATAACATCTTTATTAGCATTAGGCCACCAAAACCGGCGAGAAAGGAGATCTAAAGTAGCCTTACTCCCTGGATGTCCTGCTAGAGCAGAATTATGATGTGCCTCAATAACCTTTTGTCTCAACAGATTTGGGACAAACAGTCTCCCTGGAGGTCCTGCAGGGGCGTCCCCCTGAGCCTCTAACACCTCCTCCTCAAGCTCAGAAAATACAGCCGACACTACCACCCCCTCCTGAAGGATAGGACTCGGGTCATCCGTTTTCCCGGCCCCTGGGAAACTGCGAGACAAGGCATCAGCCTTTACAGTCTTAGACCCCGGGCGATAAGTGACGACAAAATTAAACCTGGTAAAAAACAACGACCATCGAGCTTGTCTAGAATTCAGACGCTTAGCGGATTCCAAATACAACAGGTTCTTGTGATCAGTAATAACGGTAACCGGGTGGACTGCCCCCTCCAAAAAGTGACGCCATTCTTCAAAAGTTAACTTAATGGCCAAAAGTTCCCTATTGCCGATATCATAATTCCTTTCGGCGGACGACAATTTCTTAGAAAAGAAAGCGCACGGATGCCATTTACCAGGGGACGGACCCTGGGACAATATAGCACCCACCCCTACGTCAGACGCATCCACCTCCACAATGAACGGCTGAGATGCATCTGGTTGGATGAGAACGGGTGCCGAAGCAAAACATTTCTTCAAAGAGGAAAAGGCTTGGCAAGCTTTGTCCGACCATTTAGAAAAATCCGTCCCTTTTCTTGTCATGTCAGTGAGAGGTTTGACGACAGATGAGAAATTACAAATAAATTTCCGGTAGTAGTTAGCAAACCCCAAAAAAAAAAAAAACGCGCAGAGTCTTAAGATCCCCTGGCTGATCCCATTCAAGCACTGCTTCACCTTTTCAGGGTCCATACGGAAACCGGAGGCTGACACCAAAAAAAACCCAAAACCCGAAGTTCCTGTACGGCAAATAACACATTCTTTCCCGTTTGGCGTATAATTTTTTGTCTCGCAAGATCTGCAACACCTGTCTCACATGCTCCTGATGAGAACAAATCTGGCGGGTAAATTAAAATGTCGTCCAAATATACAACCACAAAACATCCCCACAAGGTACGAAAAATGTCATTAACAAAATTTGGAAACTGCTGGTTGGGAGTATTTAGACCAAAGGGATGCAGGTTCTCATAATGTCCCCCCCGGCGTGTTAAACGCCATTTTCCACTCATCCCCCCCTTTTATCCTAAATCAGATTATACGCCCCCCCTGAGATCCAAATTTAGAAAACCATTTGGCGCCAACAAATTTGTGAAGAGATCAGGAATAAGAGGGAGTGGATACGGATCTCGAACAGTAATCCGATTTAAATTCGCGGAAATCCAAGCAAGGCGTAGGCCTCCATCTTTCTCTTCACAAAGAAGAACCCGCGGCTACTGGGGGGGATGAAAGGGCTAATATAGCCCTTTGGCCAGACTTTCAGAAATATAAACTTTCATAGCCGGGCCCCTCGGACCAGAAAGATTTTACAACCTAGCTTTAGGCAACTTAGCATCAGGAAGGAGATTAATAGAGCATCATACACGCGATGAGGAGGCAACTCCTGACACCCCTCCTCAGAGAAAACATCCCAAAATTCCTCCAAAAAAGGGGGGCAATGTACTAGGCACGACCGCACTGATGACTGTGTTCATGCAGTTGCTTTTGCAAAACTCACCCCATTGGCTTATTTTTTCTGGACTGCCAATTAATCACAGGTTTTGTTTAACCAACAAGGAAGTCCC
>JARQOD010014165.1:0-11326 GCA_033576555.1 Oophaga sylvatica
AAGAATATAACTACATAAATACTGCCCTATGAAACAAAATAAACTACTATAATACTGTCCCTATTACAGGAATATAACTGCTATAAACTCTCCTAAGTACAATAATATAACTAAATACTGCTCCTAAGTACAAGAATATAACTACTATAATACTGCTCCTATGTGCAAGAATATAAACTACTATAATACTGCCCTATGTACAGGAAATAACTACTATAATACTGCTCCTAAGTACAAGAATATAACTAATATAATACTGCTCCTAAGTACAAGAATAAAACTATAAAACTGCCCCTATGTTCAAGAATATAACTACTATAATACTGCCCCTATATACAGGAATATATCTACTATAATACTGCTCCTAAGTACAAGAATATAACTACAATAATACTGCTCCTATAAAAAGAATATAACTACCTATATTACTGCCCCTATGTACAAGAATATAACTACTATAATACTGCCCCTATGTACAAGAATATAACTACTATAATACTGCCCCTATATACAGGAATATAACTTCTATAATACTGCCCCTATGCACAAGAATAAACTACTATAATACTGCTCCTATATACAAGAATATAACTACTATAAAAATGCCCCATGTACAAGAATATATCTACTATAATACTGCTCGTATGTACAAGAATATAACTACTATAATACTGCTCGTATGTACAAGAATATAACTACTATAATATGCCCCATGTACAAAAAATATATCTACTATAATACTGCTCGTATGTACAAGAATATAACTACTATAATACTGCTCGTATGTACAAGAATATAACTACTATAATACTGTCCCTATGTACAAGAATATAACTACTATAATACTGCCCCTATGTACAAGAATATAAACTACTATAATACTGCTCCTATGTACAAGAATATAACTACTATAATACTGCTCCTATATACAAGAATATAACTACTATAATACTGCCCCATGTACAAGAATATATCTACTATAATACTGCTCGTATGTACAGAATATAACTACTATAATACTGCTCGTATGTTACAAGAATATAACTACTATAATACTGCTCCTATGTACAAGAATTAACTACTATAATACTGCTCCTATGTACAAGAAATATAACTACTATAATACTGCTCGTATGTACAAGAATATAACTACTAATAATACTGCCCTATGTACAAGAATATATCTACTATAATACTGCCTCCTAGCTGAGAGGTTGTGTGTTTGTAGCTCTCCTGATGTCTGGAGAAAGCCCAGGGAGGGGCCACCCTGGGCGGGGAAGCTCCCCAGGCAAGGCCCAGGCTTCCGGCCTACACTGGGACAAGCCTCCCAGGCCTCTCCTAATGGGAATGTTAATCCCAGAGCCACTGTCAGAGCAGTGAATGCAGCGAGCCAAAGCTGCAGCAGTTCTGTGAAGGAGGAAAAAGCCGTCAGTAAAGTTTTGGGAGGAAAACCTTCTCCAAGTCCAGCAAAGCAAGAAGGAAAAGTGTCGGTCAGTGATGGTTACAGCACAATGTGAAGTCAGGTAACTCCCCAGTCAGCAAGCAGCTCCTGCCAGGTGCACAGGTGAGATCAGCCCCAGCTGTGCAGATCACCTCTCCTGCTCCCAGGCAGAGACGGACGTCTTTGGAAAGACAAACCATCCAGGAGAACTTACAGCAGCATGGCAGTATGGCGCGGTCAGGACGCACACGGTCGCAGTCAGGTGGCAGCAGTAAAAGTGCTGTGGAGCCTGGAGCCATGAAACCAGCGGTGGTGAAAATTAAGGAGACGTATGGGTTCAAGCAGCCGGGGACATCGCTGAATGCAGCATCCCAGGAGGAGACGCCCAGTGCACCTGAGCTTCAGCTCGCAGAGGAGATCCCAGGACTGGTCAAGAAGTTCGGTGAGTTACAGCAGCAGAAAGACTCACTACAGATGCAGATAGACACTTGCTATAAGCTAAAGGCTATTAATCCCGGGAGTCATGATTTTTATGACGAGGCTCTGAACACACTGGGTGTATTGCTGGCAAAAGTGGTGAGGGACATGGACTGCGTCCTAGAGAGGATGGGGCCCCTGGCGGAGACTTATAGGATCCAGGAACTGTTTAATTCACAGAAGCAGAACTCTGCAGGCTCCAGGTCAGACATTGTCCCAGGTGGACCCCAGAAGCAGGTGCGGCCAGTGCTGCAGCCTGCAAGTTTCTGCTTCCAAAAGGGGCAAATGCCGCACCAGCAGCAGCCTGTAGTACAGACCCCAGCAGATGTACCACAAGTCTCAGAATGCCCAGCAAAACTGCCTGCAGCAGATCCAAAGCCGAAGCATGTAGTGCAGATTCCAGCAGAGGTACAACAAGTCACAGAATGCCCAGCACAACAGCCTGCAGCAGATTCCAAGCAGCAGCATGAAGGGCACATTCCAGTAGAGGTACAACAAGTCGCAGAATGCCCAGTACAGCCGCCTGCAGCAGATTCCAAGCAGCAGCATGGACATTTTTCAGCAGAGGGACTACAAGTCTCAGAATGCCATGCATCACAGTTGGGCAGTGGACATGTGCCGGTAGTTCCTGATGGTGCCCAGCAGGGCTCTGATGCTGGGATAACCGCGCTGTATCTGAGGGGTCGGGGGTTTGGGGGAGCACAGTATCTTTGGTGGACGCTGCGCAGTCTGATAGTGACATTGATGTTGATGATAACAATGTGCATGATGATGTCTGTGATTTCCCCCCTTTAATTCCGAGCACACAAGGTGTAGAAGTCCCCCCTGCTGCAGACCCTCACCCCGTCAGTCAGCCTAGTGTGACCCCGCAGGTTCCCCCCAGTAATGCCTGGAATCGTGGTGCTCCGTCCTTCACCTCTGGTGCCAATTATACCGGCCAGGCGTTTAAACGGAGAAACGTTGTGCGTTTCCGGCACAGAGGTGCCAAGGAGATCTGCCAGATAGAAGGTTTGTGGTCAGGGAGCTCTTGTGTCGCCAGATGGGGTTTGCGCCAGTCAGCATCTTGGAGGTGATTAATCTTCCAAAACAGCAGGGCTATGACGTCAGCTTTAAGCTCATGAGTGACCTGGACAGGTTCTGGTCTAATTTTCCCAAGTTTAGAGGACACTGAGGGCTGGAGTAAGTTCAGCTTTATTCCTATCTCTAAGCCAGATACCGTTACGGTAAATCTCATCTTCTGGAATGAGTCTGTTCCCCCGCAGGACATTGTGGTGTGGCTCCGGAGGCATTGTGACCTGGTCTCTGACCTCACCAAAAGCAGAGACAATGATGGTATCTGGACGGGAGGGTGGAGGGTTTTGGTGAAACTGCGCCAGTGCGATAATATCACTGCCCACTTACCCAACTCCTTCTTTATTGGGAGGGAGAGGGGTGTGTGTTTCTATCCTGGGCAGCCTCGTAAGTGCTTCAAATGTGGCAAGGCGGGTCACCTGGCAAATACGTGTACTGTGGTGAAGTGCAACCTGTGTGGGGAGGTCGGCCATTGTGGCTGCAGACTGCCAGAACATCAGGTGCAACCTCTGTGGGAAGATCGGTCACCCTCACAGGGACTGTCCTGACGCCTGGCACAATATCTGTAAGGACTATCCTGATGAGGATTTGGTGGCAGCGGCAGAGATTCTGGAGGAGGCAGCTTTACTGTCAGGGGAAATACTGGCCAGACCGGAGGCCCACCAGGGGTCTACTCAGGTGACACCAGAGCAGCAGGGTTCAGAGGGTGCACAGGGGAGTATGGAGGTTGTCTCTCAGGGGCAGCAGTCACGGGGAGGCATTACTTCAGTACTACCATCTGTGTCTCAGACTAAAAGAAAGAAAAAGGACAAGACCTCCCGTAAACCTGAGAAGGAGTATGACACTGGCCAAGGAGCCAGGAAGAAGGTCCAGAGTTCTGCAGGTGTAATGGACTTATCTAATAGGTTTGGTGTTCTGTCTGAGTCTGACGGTGATTTTGAGGATGACCTTAGAAGAATTGACGCAGAGTTTGATAGGGACGTAGAGGACTGTCCTCCGCCCAAGCGGAAGCCATTACCTGAGGGCTCTCGGGTAGAGTCTGAAATGGAGACCGGCGGTGACCAGAATAACTCCGACTCAGATCTGTGACGCTGTCAACTAAATAATGTCCGAGCCCAGATAGATAAAATCATTAGGAAATGTTAAGTTATGGAAGGATGTGTCACTGGGTTGAAATATGATGGTATTTGTTTTTTTTTTCCAACCAGGTGTATGGACTGTTTAAGATAATTTTATATGTATAATCCGGATATGTAATGAATGTACAATCCAAGAGAATTTATATTACTGGAGGAATGTCAGTATATTTGTATTTGTTTGGTTTTTACAATAAAAATTGCCCCTATGTACAGAATATAACTACTATAATACTGCCCCATGTACAAGAATATAACTACTATAATACTGCTCCTATGTACAAGAATATAACTACTATAATACTGCTCCTATGTACAAGAATATAACTACTATAATACTGCTCCCTATGTACAAGAATATAACTACTATAATACTGCCCCTATGTACAAGAATATAACTACTATAATACTGCTCCTATATACAAGAATATAAACTACTATAATACTGCCCCTATGTACAAGAATATAACTACTATAATACTGCTCCTATATACAAGAATATAACTACTATAATACTGCTCCTATATACAAGAATATAACTACTATAATACTGCTCCCTATGTACAAGAATATAACTACTATAATACTGCCCCTATGTACAAGAATATAACTACTATAATACTGCTCCTATATACAAGAATATAACTACTATAATACTGCCCCTATGTACAAGAATATAACTACTATAATACTGCTCCTATATACAAGAATATAACTACTATAATACTGCTCCTATATACAAGAATATAACTACTATAATACTGCTCCCCATTGTACAAGAATATAACTACTATAATACTGCTCCTATGTACAGGAATATAACTACTATAATACTGTCCCTATATACAAGAATATAACTACTATAATACTGCCCCTATGTACAAGAATATAACTACTATAATACTGCTCCTATGTACAAGAATATAACTACTATAATACTGCCCCTATGTATAAGAATATAACTACTATAATACTGCTCCTATGTACAAGAATATAACTACTATAATACTGCTCCCTATGTACAAGAATATAACTACTATAATACTGCTCCTATGTACAAGAATATAACTACTATAATACTGCCCCTATATACAAGAATGTAACTACTATAATACTGCCCCTATGTACAAGAATATAACTACTATAATACTGCTCCTATGTACAAGAATATAACTACTATAATACTGCCTCCTATGTACAAGAATATAACTACTATAATACTGCTATGTACAAGAATATAACTGCTATAATACTGCCCCTATGTACAAGAATATAACTACTATAATACTGCTCCTATGTACAAGAATATAACTACTATAATACTGCCCCTATGTACAAGAATATAACTACTATAATACTGCTATGTACAAGAATATAACTGCTATAATACTGCCCTCAGCCCCGTAGGCTTTTATCACAGCAGGATCTTACCCACCCATATAAATGTCGGCTATGTGCCCCGGAGGCGTCAGATGCGGTGCAGCCCCCAGCCTTCTCGGTGACTGATGCTCGCACGAGTTGCCTTTATGACGAGTGCCGTTTTGTAGTTTTTTCTGGTTTTTTAGAGCAGTACTGTAATTCACACGTGATACTTCCCGTTTTTGCGCCATGTTGCTCCCTCGGTAGTTGAGATGTGATAATCGTCATTTCTCACTTCATACAGATGACCACCAGGGGGAGACAATCATGTGATCACTGCTCTGTGGGTTGGGTCGGGCCCCGTTTTCAGTGCGGCCCCCATATAATCACACACTCCATGTGGTTTCTTACACGGATTTATTGCAGATAATTCATTTTCTCTCTTGGTCTCAGAATTTCTTCACAATATTTGATCACTGAACTAATTCCTGAATGTAACGATTATAACGACATTGATCGTCACCGCAATATGGAGGGAACAAGGAGGGAGGGGGCTCGGGGGCCACGATGGCACTCAGCACGGTACACAACATCATGGAGCACGGAGAGGACATTCTACGCGACGACGCGAGAGCGGCACTGAATACCGGGGTCCGGTCACCCGTTCTCTAATGATTTGCATAAACTGACAATGGGGCTCGGCCCAGATGCCGCCGCTCTGCAGTGAACGTCATCCTATTCTATGGTAATTCCGATAGTCCGGCACGGCTGCCAGATCACAATATTCCGGATCACCGGACTTCCTACAATCCGGATAATGTGGATTTGGAATCTCGACGATTATCGTAAATGGATCTTTGGTAATAAAAAAAAATGAAAATGAGAGATGAAAAACCAGCGAGGAGCAAGATAGAGGTGGAGCCAGAGCAACAGCGCCTCCGAGAGGAGAGAGAAGTCAGTGCGGGAACGGGGCAATTATCAGACGTCACCAAACTAGTCCGGTCTTATGTCACATCTTATACTCCGGTCACTATTCTGCCATTATATCACGTAAGACAACACAATGTACCAGCAGAATAGCGAGTGCAGCTCTGGAGCATAAGACAGGATATAAGAGCAGAATAGCGAGTGCAGCTCTGGAGCATAAGACAGGATATAAGAGCAGAATAGCGAGTGCAGCTCTGGAGGAAAAGAGAGGAAGTAAGAGCAGAACAGCGAGTGCAGCTCTGGAGGATAAGAGAGGATGTAAGAGCAGAATAACGAGTGCAGCTCTGGAGGATAAGAGAGGATGTAAGAGCAGAATAACGAGTGCAGCTCTGGAGCATAAGACAGGATGTAAGAGCAGAATGGCGAGTGCAGCTCTGGAGGATAAGAGAGGATGTAAGAGCAGAACAGCGAGTGCAGCTCTGGAGGAAAAGAGAGGAAGTAAGAGCAGAACAGCGAGTGCAGCTCTGGAGCATAAGACAGCATATAAGAACAGAATAGCGAGTGCAGCTCTGGAGGATAAGAGAGGATGTAAGAGCAGAACAGCGAGTGCAGCTCTGGAGGATAAGAGAGGAAGTAAGAGCAGAATGGCGAGTGCAGCTCTGGAGGATAAGACAGGATGTAAGAGCAGAATGGCGAGTGCAGCTCTGGAGGATAAGAGAGGATGTAAGAGCAGAACAGCGAGTGCAGCTCTGGAGGAAAAGAGAGGAAGTAAGAGCAGAACAGCGAGTGCAGCTCTGGAGCATAAGACAGCATATAAACAGAATAGCGAGTGCAGCTCTGGAGCATAAGACAGGATGTAAGAGCAGAATGGCGAGTGCAGCTCTGGAGGATAAGAGAGGATGTAAGAGCAGAACAGCGAGTGCAGCTCTGAAGGAAAAGAGAGGAAGTAAGAGCAGAACAGCGAGTGCAGCTCTGGAGCATAAGACAGCATATAAGAACAGAATAGCGAGTGCAGCTCTGAAGGATAAGAGAGGATGTAAGAGCAGAACAGCGAGTGCAGCTCTGGAGGATAAGAGAGGATGTAAGAGCAGAACAGCGAGTGCAGCTCTGGAGGATAAGAGAGGATGTAAGCAGAACAGCGAGTGCAGCTCTGGAGGATAAGAGAGGATGTAAGAGCAGAACAGCGAGTGCAGCTCTGGAGCATAAGACAGCATATAAGAGAAGAATAGCGAGTGCAGCTCTGGAGGATAAGAGAGGATGTAAGAGCAGAACAGCGAGTGCAGCTCTGGAGCATAAGACAGCATATAAGAGCAGAATAGCGAGTGCAGCTCTGGAGGATAAGAGAGGATGGAGAGCAGAAAAGTGAGTGCAGCTCTGAAGCATAAGACAGGATGTAAGAGCAGAATAGCGAGTGCAGCTCTGGAGCATAAGACAGGATATAAGAGCAGAATAGCGAGTGCAGCTCTGGAGGATAAGAGAGGATGTAAGAGCAGAATAGTGAGTGCAGCTCTGAAGAATAATACAGGATATAAGAGTGGAACAGTGAGTGCAGCTCTGGAGGATAAGACAGGATAAAAGAGCGGAACAGTGAGCGCAGCTCTGGAGGATAAGAGAGGATGTAAGAGCAGAATAGTGAGTGCAGCTCTGGAGAATAATACAGGATATAAGAGTGGAACAGTGAGTGCAGCTCTGGAGGATAAGACAGGATAAAAGAGCGGAACAGTGAGCGCAGCTCTGGAGGATAAGTGAGGATGTAAGAGCAGACTAGCGAGTGCAGCTCTGGAGAATAACACAGGATACAAGAGCAGAACAGTGAGTGCAGCTCTGGAGGATAAGACAGGATAAAAGAGCGGAACAGTGAGTGCAGCTCTGGAGGATAAGTGAGGATGTAAGAGCAGAATAGCGAGTGCAGCTCTGGAGGATAAGACAGGATATAAGAGCAGAACAGTGAGTGCAGCTCTGGAGCATAAGACAGGATGTAAGAGCAGAATAGTGAGTGCAGCTCTGGAGGCGACTAGAGGATAAGACATCCTGCACTGATCTGAGTTGTGCTGATGTGTTGGACGTTTCTCACCATTGTGCGACTTTTGGCTTTTTTGGATTTTTCCGTGAGATTCGTCAGCGATTTAGTGGTTAATCTGATTGCACGTTTCCCGGATCCGGCGATGGGACTCAGCACGGCCGCGGCGCAGGTCACATGTACAATTCCTGATTCATCAGCAGCGATGCAGAACGTCACCGACGGGACGAGAGGCGGAGAGGAGCGACGATCTGCAGACTGTGACGGGGACAGCGACACATTGGAACGAGTCACAGCACAGAATAAACCTAAACCAGGGAGACTCCAGACCGACGGTGGCTCTCCGCCTCACCGGGACGAGGTCACGGCTCTCCCACCAGCACCGGCCACTCGCTCGCTGTCCGCCCGTACTGAAAGAGAAACACCGGCATTAGCTCAGCAGCACAGAGGATTTCAGGGGAGAGTAATCAGCCGTGTGCAGGAGGGATCTCAGGACACACAGAGACACGCGTACCAGGCAGCACAGAGGATTTCAGGGGAGTGTAATCAGCCGTGTGCAGGAGGGATCTCAGGACACACAGAGACCCGCGTACCAGGCAGCACAGAGGATTTCAGGGGAGTGTAATCAGCCGTGTGCAGGAGGGATCTCAGGACACACAGAGACCCGCGTCCAGGCAGCACAGAGATTTCAGGGGAGTGTAATCAGCCGTGTGCAGGAGGGATCTCAGGACAACAGAGACCCGCGTCCCAGGCAGCACAGAGGATTTCAGGGGAGTGTAATCAGCCGTGTGCAGGAGGGATCTCAGGACACACAGAGACCCGCGTACCAGGCAGCACAGAGGATTTCAGGGGAGTGTAATCAGCCGTGTGCAGGAGGGATCTCAGGACACACAGAGACCCGCGTCCCAGGCAGCACAGACGATTTCAGGGGAGTGTAATCAGCCGCGTGCAGGAGGGATCTCAGGACACAGAGACCCGCGTCCCAGGCAGCACAGAGGATTTCAGGGGAGTGTAATCAGCCGTGTGCAGGAGGGATCTCAGGACACACAGAGACCCGCGTACCAGGCAGCACAGAGGATTTCAGGGGAGTGTAATCAGCCGTGTGCAGGAGGGATCTCAGGACACACAGAGACCCGCGTCCCAGGCAGCACAGAGGATTTCAGGGGAGAGTAATCAGCCGTGTGCAGGAGGGATCTCAGGACACACACAGAGACCCGCGTCCCAGGCAGCACAGAGTATTTCAGGGGAGTGTAATCAGCCGTGTGCAGGAGGGATCTCAGGACACACAGAGACCCGCGTCCCAGGCAGCACAGAGGATTTCAGGGGAGAGTAATCAGCCGTGTGCAGGAGGGATCTCAGGACACACAGAGACCCGCGTCCCAGGCAGCACAGAGGATTTCAGGGAGAGTAATCAGCCGTGTGCAGGAGGGATCTCAGGACACACAGAGACCCGCGTCCAGGCAGCACAGAGGATTTCAGGGGAGTGTAATCAGCCGTGTGCAGGAGGGATCTCAGGACACACAGAGACCCGCGTCCAGGCAGCACAGAGGATTTCAGGGAGAGTAATCAGCCGTGTGCAGGAGGGATCTCAGGACACACAGAGACCCGCGTCCCAGGCAGCACAGAGGATTTCAGGGGAGTGTAATCAGCCGTGTGCAGGAGGGATCTCAGGACACACAGAGACCGCGTCCCAGGCAGCACAGAGGATTTCAGGGGAGTGTAATCAGCGTTGCAGGAGGGATCTCAGGACACAGAGACCCGCGTCCCAGGCAGCACAGAGGATTTCAGGAGAGGTAATCAGCCGAGTGCAGGAGGGATCTCAGGACACACAGAGACCCGCGTACCAGGCAGCACAGAGGATTTCAGGGGAGTGTAATCAGCCGTGTGCAGGAGGGATCTCAGGACACACAGAGACCCGCGTACCAGGCAGACAGAGTATTTCAGGAGAGTGTAATCAGCCGTGTGCAGGAGGGATCTCAGGACACACAGAGACCCGCGTCCCAGGCAGCACAGAGGATTTCAGGGGAGTGTAATCAGCCGTGTGCAGGAGGGATCTCAGGACACACAGAGACCAGCGTCCCAGGCAGCACAGAGGATTTCAGGGGAGTGTAATCAGTCGTCTACAGGAGGGATCTCAGGACACAGAGACCCGCGTCCCAGGCAGCACAGAGGATTTCAGGGGAGGTAATCAGCCGTGTGCAGGAGGGATCTCAGGACACACGAGAGACCCGCGTACCAGGCAGCACAGAGGGATTTCAGGGGAGTGTAATCAGCCGTGTGCAGGAGGGATCTCAGGACACACAGAGACCCGCGTCCAGGCAGCACAGAGGATTTCAGGGGAGTGTAATCAGCCGTGTGCAGGAGGGATCTCAGGACACACAGAGACCCGCGTCCCAGGCAGCACAGAGGATTTCAGGGGAGTGTAATCAGCCGTGTGCAGGAGGGATCTCAGGACACACAGAGACCCGGTCCCAGGCAGCACAGAGGATTTCAGGAGAGTGTAATCAGCCGTGTGCAGGAGGGATCTCAGGACACAGAGACCCGCGTCCAGGCAGCACAGAGGATTTCAGGGGAGTGTAATCAGCCGTGTGCAGGAGGGATCTCAGGACACACAGGAGACCCGCGTACCAGGCAGCACAGAGGATTTCAGGGGAGTGTAATCAGCCGTGTGCAGGAGGGATCTCAGGACACACAGAGACCCGCGTCCCAGGCAGCACAGAGGATTTCAGGGGAGTGTAATCAGCCGTGTGCAGGAGGGATCTCAGGACACACAGAGACCCGCGTACCAGGCAGCACAGAGGATTTCAGGGGGAGAGTAATCAGCCGTTACAGGAGGGATCTCAGGACACACAGAGACCCACGTCCCAGGCAGCACAGAGGATTTCAGGGGAGTGT